>BSYO01000010.1:7554690-7583916 GCA_033239525.1 Nepenthes gracilis
ATATGTTTTGAATGTTAGGCTAAAACTTGTGTATGTTTTAATATAAGTATGCTTTTAAAATAATATCAAAAGTTTCGAAAAAACATACACAACTAATATTTCTTGTGAGTTGTATTTTTTAACACAAAAATATTTTATTTCATATGTAAGAACATAATATTTTTATTAAGATTCTTAGGTTTATTATATAAAATCATTTATGCATTTTGTTCTATTATTGTTCAATATTTTATTTAACCAAAAGTTTTATGCATGTGGATTTTATATTTAATATCAAGATTATTTTAGTAAGCCTCATTTTTTTTTTTTCTTGGTTGTTCTTTTTTTATTTATACATTTTCTATCTTATTTTTTCATCAAATATTGTCATTCTTTTTTTACAATTCCTTTGAACCGAAAGAAGATCATCCTGCTATTTATTATTTAGAATTGTCTTAGCTAATATTGTCCCAAGAGACACTAATTATTATCTTATAATTTTTTTTTAATTATTAATGTCACTTCTCTTTTACTGTAATTACTACCTTACTCGTTATTTCTCTAATAACCTTTCATTGAGTTGCCATTTGTCATTCAGTGAAGAAAGGGGGAGAGATATGTACTCTTTGAGATTTGTATTAATTAAGTGGAAGGGCTGTAATTTATTTGAGGGAAGTTGTGGTTGAGGGGAAATTACATTATTTGTTTAGTTTATTTTATAGGAAGATATGCTATGATGTGTATATTAGATAATATATAGTATGTAAATGTTGTATATTTTATTTTTAATATTTATTTTTAATACTATAGTACTTTGTGTCCCACGTAATTGTGTTAAGTTCGTTACTTGTGTAGTATAATGTCTATAATTATGAGAGTTTATAGTATCTAAAAATTTTAAATAAATTGCTATCAAACTTTATCTTTTATATACCATATTGTGAGGTGCTTTATCCCAAAAATTGTCAAAAAGTGTGATTGTTATGTTGACGCTTAGTATTGACAACTTTTAAGATATTAAATTATATATTATGTCTATTTTTTAATTTTATTATGCCTTTGCTGTTTGAAAGCCAAATAGAAGCTTGATAATTGCTTGAACTATTTTATGTCTCAGAGGTAAATAAAAGCTAAATAGTGGCTTAAGCTTTGTATCCTGAAATTAGATAAAAGCTAGTTGTTGGATTATGTTGAAATGATCTAAAACATGCTGTGAGCTAGCTTATTAAGTGGCCATTGTGCAATGAATTTTTTAGCAAACCACAAGTTGACTGATATGGTCGGTCAAGCTGTAGACATCCAAAAATGAATTGCAGATTAACTACTAGATGATTGCTTATGCAATTATTCATTATTTGAAAACTACTTCGACAGAAGATTTCTTCTATATTGTTAGAAGATCAAATCTTCTTCAACTTAGTGCGTGCACAAGAGCTGAATTGAAGCAAGAATGTGCCTTTTTTCAGTAATCGAGTGTACAACAGTGAGATCAAGAGGATCACATATTTCTTAAGAAATCATTCTTTCTTATTTTAGAAAAGAGCTCTATTATATTGACATCTTTCATATGTTTTAAATCTGTATCATGTATTTGTTACCCTACAATCTGCAAAGTTTTGAGGGCTTCAATTAAACAGAGATTTACTTGAAAATATTAGAAAATATTTAGGTAACTGCAAATTTACAGATCCAAGGAGGGGCTTACGTGTCTGAGATTATTCGGTTAGAGGGTCTAACGTGCCTTTTCATTGGATTGTACGTTAACTATTTTTATATAGTAATTTTTAATCAATGATTCAAAACTCGGAGGATTTTTTTGGTGATCAAGAGCTTTTTGTCATTACCAAATATTGTATTGTCTATATTTACAAATTTTACCTTTTGTTAAATGCATATGAATAGTGATGGTATATATTTAAACATCAAGATACATAATTTTCTATATGTATTGAAATTGTTAATTTTTATTTTGTACTTCCAGAAAAATACCTATACACTTCATTTAGATATTTATGGGTCTAAATATCATTCTCTCAATTGGATCCTTCAAAAAAGAGGGTGATGGGTAGATTAGGCTTCAACTATGGTTTAGTGTTTTAGGCTGCCACAGGATCTACAAATCCTTTAAACCTTATTTCATGACAATCACTCCGACACCAATTAAAAAGCTCAAATATTGTTAAAAGCAAAAGGCAGCCCGAAAAACAATCAATTAACATAGTGAAGGACAAATAATAGATGAAGTTAATTAGCTAGCTTACGTGATGAAACGAGTAAAACTTATTTTATCTTATATTTATACTCACAGGGCAGATGAACAGTGAACATGGCAAAAACTAGATAAACAAAAACAATTAAATAAATAAATAGAGGAATAGAGAGAAGTCAATTACAGTATCGTCCTCCACATCTTAAATTCCATTAATCAAATATTCTTTATTACAATGGCAGGTGAAGATATATATATATATATATCGCTACTTCTTCAAATATAAATTGAGTATTACAAACCCATGTGTGGTAAATCAATCCCACAAAGCCTAGGGCTTTATATTGGCGATGAAACACAGTTAAACTTCTCAAGAGGAGTTTAAATGAATGAAGTTGGGATAGTAATTCAAGTAAGGTACACAGTTTTAAATCAAAGAAAGAATGACGGGGATAAAGGAATAAGAATATTTATGTTACGAGTACCACATTGGGGACACAAGTCCACGAGAGCTACCTTATAAGTTGGAAGAATTCTCTTCCCTCAAGGTATGCCTTTTAGGCTGAATTCTCTCCCTGACTTGTACCCGTAATAATCTATTATCAAAATAAATATGCTATTCTAAAGAAAATGTACGTAAGATCTAAAAATTTTAAATTTGAGATCATTTATTGATATTTGAAAAATATTACGGTATATGCACGTGGCAGTGCAGGATAGTTGAAATTGAAGGGAAAAATTCAAAATTTTGATTTCTTCAAGATTTGATTCTGCATATTAGAAAGCCTGTTTTATCACTCCAGATAATCTCATAGCGGCTGCTGCTGTGCCAAGTCAATCTGACGGTTTTCTGAAGGTTAAAAGCTCAATATAGCTGAGTTAAAACAGCTCCATTTGGATGATCAAATGAGGCTGATTTGAAGACAAGTTCAGCATCATTTGGTTGATGTGATAGAGTTTTTAATCAAAGAATGTCAAGTGTTATCATCATCAAAGCGGACAAGACGTACAGATTCAACACAATCTCTTGAAACTTCACTTCTGCATTAATTATGATTCTACAATCACTCCATCAAATTATACACTTAGGAAAGAAAAATACCACTGAAAATTAGAAAAATATAAAATCTCCCACACTACAGGTTTTGAAACCAAAAAAGTTCAATTTATCTACAAGCTTATTTATCTATACAATGCAAAAGTATAGACTTCTTCACTCAAATCCACAAGCATCGGACCACAGTTGAAGTAATTTTATCATTATGTCAAAACTCATTGCATATATTGGTCATTGAAACAATAAAGAGAGTAAAGAAATCAAATTTTCACAAATCAAGGTATGCCTGGCTCAGATTTATAGAGAAGTTGAGACTAATTTAGAAGTAACATCAAAGGCTAACATCTGAATCTCAACCCATTCTTTCAGCAACAATGCTTCCACGTTTAATGAAGTATTATGAACCATAGAACAATGAAAACCACAAAAAATAATAAGATCCTGAAAGATCAACCGGCAAAATTCAAACTCCGTCCACAATATTAGATAGGATACCAAAGACGTTATGCATATAAATTAGTTCAAAATAAAGTGGATAGATGGATCCCCAGTCTCACTCTCCTGCAGATTATACAAAATTTGTTTCATCTCAAATTTTCAATAATTTTAGAAACTGCAGAGTATGTTCCAAATGCCAATGAGACGCCACCAACCAACATAATCACAACACAGATTGCAACCTGTAAGGATCCAAAACCACGTTAAAGACTCAAAGCAACCCACAAACTTTCAGACAGTAGGTCGATCTATTAGGGGTGCTATGTAACTGATTGAACTGAAAGATGGCAGCTGGGTCAACTCATTGAATTTGTTTTTTCCACCATTGAAGTAATTTTATTGATGCCAAGATTTTCAAGTGAAGACTCAAGAAATGATAGGGAACTCAATTTCTGCAACCATCTTGCTCACCAGTCAAGCAAATCAACACTGAGTATAAGGGAAGGCAAAGGGGGTTTTCAACTACAATGGTGCTCATCCTTCCCAGGAGGCCTCACCTGGGCTTGTGTTCTCAGCAGTATAATCCCCAATCTTATTATTTCAATTTCTCTCGATCACACACCCACACGTCATTTTAGTTCATCCTCACCCATTTTCCCTAACTGTTTCCTTTTTTTGGAACCTCAACAATCATTTATGTTCTTATTACATCTTGTTTAATTTTTCATTGATTTTTTTCTTAAAAATAGCATTATGGTTTTAATCCATCTTGACATGATGATTAATGCACTGTGTGCACAAGCAAAAACTAGTCTAAATAAAACCAACATGGGGGACATGCCATTCTCATAGAAAGAGAGCGAGAGAGAAAGGTTGTATTTGAAGGGAATTATCTAAGTCTTTTACCTGGCATGTTCCAAAGGCAATGAAATTAATCTTTATTCTAGGAATTCTATTTAACACAGCAGGCTTCTATATGCTGACAAAGAATCATAACCTCAGGAACTTCGTTGGATGTGAAAATCCAAAATTAATAAATTAACAAAATATCATAACCCTAGGATCATAGGAGAATGTGAAAAATATAAAACTAATTTTATGAAGAATTCCCTAGTCCACCAATGAAGTTGCTTGCTCTTGTGCCACACATACAAGCAAATTACTGACGCAACAAGTGCCTATGATGGAAAATCTAACTCAATTAGACCCAAATTGAACTTCAAAAATTGTGTAAATTACCCTAAGAAAATTTAGAGACGAATAGAGTTTTGAAGAGGATCAAGTAGAAGATTTGTAACAATCCAAATATCAGTGCCAATTAATAACTTTGTAATGCACAGTAGTACCTGAGAACGAGTCACTTTTCCGCTCAATATTCTCAAGAAGCAAGCACACGGCAGGATCAGGGTCTGCATCGAGGTGTTATTAATTTTACACAGCAATACATGATACTTTGACTCACTAGGTAAGACGAAATCATGCCAACAGATTTAAAACAAAAATGAATAACAAAATGCTAATATAACTTACAACTAGCATAGTAAGTGAGGACCCAATTAAGGACATCACCAGACCTGCACATTAATTGAATTAAGCACATATCATGGACACCAGAGAGCAGAGATGGTAAACAAAACTGACAAAAGAGAGTTTCCAAAGTCCACACGTACCAAAAAAGGGGACAATAAGAGCCACCAACAAGGTGGAGATCACAAGAGCTGTTCTAATGAGAATAGCATAAATGTGGCATTCAAGATGTCGAGATGGTATCAACTCCTCTAGACTCATTGCCACAGGGGACATGGTCAGAGCATATGTAACCCTAATTAAGGAAAAAAAGGAAATCTTCCATGCTCTAGAATAAAACAAGATCATCCATGTAATATCAGCAAAATTACTCATGATCATTAACCACCAGAAAATGGGTAAATTAAACAGGGGAAAGTTAGAATGTCTGATGGATCATAGAATAGATCATTTTCCACTACTCCAGAATTTCAGGAGTACAGTTTCCATTAGTTTGTTTGTTATTATCTTTTTTTCAGGTAAAAATTGGGTTGGAGGATGGTCCCAGTGCTTGAAAACTGGTGATTAGATTAGAAAGCATAAACTCCAATCATCAAGCCACAAAACATCAGGGGAGTTTCCATTAGTACCTTGTTCTAGAATTTTTCCATGATTCGACAACTGATCAATAGTGCAAAATCTTTTAACATCAGTGCCATCCTCTTCCTCTAAGATCCATCTTTAATAGACTACATGAAATCTGAAAATCTGTGCTAATTTACCTGGCTCCGAACTCCATCCCTGCCCACAGAAGAATGGCAAAATGGAAGGAAACCTAAGTTAAAACTTTAGGTCACAAAATTCACAGACTGCTCTTGAAAAATATGACCTATTTCAAAGGATATTTCGTAAATGGGTTCACAACCTGCAAAACGCAAAGAGAAGACACACGTTAAAATCTTCCAATGATTAACACATGCTTCTAAGATAGAATAGTAAAGAGAGGAAACAGGTACACCTATAATATTTAATTGAGAAAATCTGTTTTATCTTGCCCAAAATTCTTACTAGAACTAGGGGTAAGATTTAACATTTTAACAATATATAGAATAATTTTTTTTTTATTTCAAAAAATGTTACAATATAAAAATAATCATATTGTTAAAAAAACTATTTTCATATTTTTTTAAAATTTTTGTTGAGGTTAAATATCACGGGTGTGATCATAATCCAACTGGTAACGCATGTCTCATAGCAGCCCTTCAGATCAATTCCTACCACTGTTTCTTGCATTAAAATTTACAAGTTCATTATATGCAACATGTTTGAATATTTCTTAGAAAATACCATTTAAATACGATTTAGTATACAACAAGAAGCATTCATTTGAAAAAATAATTTAGTATTTTTAAATATTTAAATAATCATATATATATATATATATATATATATATATATATATCAATCCAAATACATAGTTTTTTTATTACTTCTTATTTTAATATCAGAGCGGGTGACCCTCCAAATCCTCTAAATCCCTACCGCCGCCTGTGTAAGTGTTTTTTTCCCCCCGTCAAAGATGCACCTCTTGTCCGTGAGTCAAAGCCCAAAGCAATTTCTTGTTTTGTCCACAATCAGTGCATAAATTCCTCGGGAAACAGTTTAAGCAACAAACCCTAATTTTCTAGGTTTATCCTTCAACTGTCCTTATTCTAGTACATTTGATCTATTATTTATTTCTTCATGTGGATGGTTCATTTGCTGCTCCTTTGTGATTCTCGGTGTTTTCTATGCTCTACGAAGAGATGAGATGAGTTCCTACGATTCTTGGAGATTGTGATTCGTGATGCTGTGACCTATGTAGAGCACGCGAGGAGGAAGACTGTCAACGCCATGGATGTTGTCCGTGCTCTGAAGAGGCATGGCATGACTCTTATTTGGCTTTGGCGGTTGAGCCTTTTAGGGGTTTGCAAAATTGGCCTCTGAGCCTTTTCATGCTTCCTTTTCGTTGTGTAAATTTAGGGTTGATTTGGTGTGGCGGCTGGCCGTTGAGTATTCTCTTATTCGTACTTCTTATTGGCCCACTTAATTTTCTCTCAGTGATTCTAATTTTGTTAATTTTAATCTTGTAAATATTAAGATATTTTTTTTATGGAAGATGTAATTAATACGTCCCGGGTCTGGATTATTATACAGATTATGGAGTTAAGAATCGGATCCTTGCATCAGGTTGATCAGATACTAGTCCGGTCTTCGCATTCTTCAATCTGAAGCCTGCGCAACACAACAAATAAACAAGAGATGAAAAGATAGGCAAGAGTCACTCCCCGGTATGCATCCAACGCTTAAATTAGTGACATTTCTATAAAAAAAAAAAAAGGAGAATGTTAGATGAGCGTGTTAATACACGTGTGATAAATTTAAGGATGGGAAATGTCTTTTAGGGAGAGAGATACGCTTAAGAAGAAAGCGTCTTTTTTTTTATGATGCCTTGCTATCCTAGTATTCAGTCTCCCTCTTCTAATTGACTGAGAGGTTATTTATGAAGTTTGAGAGTGGTTAAGTCGTCCTTGTCCATTGAGAACCGTCCACGGAATTGTTTGGGTAAGGTGATGTAATTGGCCATGTTGTTTCGACCGGTTACAGAGTTTCATCTATAATGGTAAAGTCAAGGGGCCTGCTGGAGCTGGGTCATCAAATCCATTGGTTTGTTTGGGCCATCTGGACATGCTGGGTTGTCGCCCAATTTCGAATAAATCATTTATGCCAATAGGTTCTTGGATTTGGCCATACTAATCAAACCCATCACTAGCTCCCCATACCGAAAGGCTTATATTTCAACCTTCCTGGTATGTTCACTGAGTGACATCGGTTATTTGGAGGTGTCTTTTCAATCCATTGGTCACCTTTCATGTATGAGTTGTCAGCAGACGCATTAAATGCAGGCCTCAAAACTTGAGCCATTCCGTAATCATCGTGCCAGTTATGATTACTGGCGTCGGTCATTATCACTAGGCTTTGACCCACGTCACCGCGTTACAGGGTGCAACTTTTGAATTTATTTTAGGGAGCCGTTTCACCTCACCCTATTCGTTTATACCGCATTCCAAACCCCTTTCATTTCTTCTTCTTGCTTCAGAAATCCTTCTCATGGCACCCGGCATAGTTGCTATCGAGTCCATTCTTACTTCTAAGGGCATAGAGTATCTGCGCATTTGGTATAAGATTCCTTCCTCCATGGTGTACTTGCTATAGGTAAAAAAGAGCTTGCTCTCCACTTGAGGGATTTGTTACCGTTTATAAGATCCATTTAAAAGGGGGTCTTTGTTTTCCATTGACACCAGAGCTTCATTGAATTCTTGCAAACCTAGGAGTCTCGATAGCACGACTGCAACCTAACGCAGTGCATTATTTGGTTTCGTTGTGTCTTTGCATGCCACCACGATGTTGAGCTAGATGCCACGGCTGTGAAAGTGGTATTTTGATTCCATCAAGGGTTGGATTGGATTTGGCTTGCTCCTCGCTCAGAGTTTGATTTGAATGGGGGAAACCCTGACTCTACAAAGAGATGAAAAGACCCATTCTTTTTCTTAGTAGTTCCTTCAGGATGGGACATTTCAAATGAATAGGGTAACATGCAAGAATCCTTTACCACCGAGCTGTCAAACGATGAGAAGGCATCGATAGAGAAATTGACTGATCATATTCAAGCCTATGCCTACACCTTTTACAAAAATAAGAAAAATCATTGGCTATTAGTTGAGGCCTTCATGCAAATGAAGTGGGAACCTGCTCCAGTAGAGACAGAGGTGTCTCTTTTACCCAAGAGGAAACCGAAAAGAAAGCAGAGGCCACTACATATCAGTGACTCTCCTTGGGGTGTCTCCAGGCCTCAGGTGGCTTCACTTGAGTCTTCCTCCGATGAGGACCGTGTCGCCATTGAGAGACCGAAGAGAGCAAAGAAATCCACAATGAGGACGGCTCTTTCCCTTCCCTCCTTATCAGCTAAGGTATCTGGGGCCATTGGATCTTTAGAGGGTGGTGAGTCTTTTGCACCTCATGTTTTAACCGCAGGCCAAGATGAGGAGATAGTCGAGACCATCAGGGTAGTTAAAAATGCCGAGGGACATTCAACCGAGATCCTTAAGCATAAGGTCCAAGGAGAGGAAGAGGCCGAAATTGCCATAGGGGTGGCCGAAATGTTATACTCCGACCCCCCTGAACACGAGGATGGAGAGGAAGCAAAGATTGGTGTGATAGTCGAGGCAACTGAGGTGCCTTCTGGGATCCAGCCCCCTACGCCAGAGGTACAAATGGACACTTAGGCCAAAGGATCTATCAAAGTGGCCGACGTGCTTGCTGAGATCCCACCCCCTGTTCCCGCAGTCCAAATGAATACCCAAGCTGAGGGGCTTCGTTTCGAGCCTCCGGAGTTCGAGGTCCGAGAGGCATTAATGGCTTTGTATGGCAGTCCATCCTCGAAGAGTACACCCTTCGCTGAGGGATAGACCGAACACTTTTTCTTCCCTTTTTTTGACTAACTCATTCCTTTCTTACAGTTGCGTGAACTGGCACACTAACTTACCTCAACTATCAACCACCTAACTTGGACTTATGTGAAACAAGAGAAGTTAACAGCTGCAGAGGAGCGAGCTTCCTGACTTGAACATGAGCTTTCTGAGATCAAGGCCAAGTTATCTTCCCTTGAGGACTTGCTTAAGGAGCAGCAAGAGAAATACCTCGAGACCAAAACCTTCAGCTCGAGGATGAACTCAGGACCTTGGTTAAGGCTGATGACATCAAGCAAGCATTGGACCACAAGTACTGAGACGGCATCAGTCTCTGTTGACGCATAATAAAGCTAATAATTCCAAACTCTCCACTTTTTATACTTCACCCAATTAACACTAGTGCCAAGTGCTAGTCAGATGTGCTTGGCTGTCCCAAAGAAGATGAAAAGCTTTCATCGCCTTTGCCAGGAACCTTTAGGTCTCCATCAAGGTCTTAAAGTGCCCCTTCTTCTCTCTCTCTTTTTTTTTTTTTTAATTAAACATCCTAATGAAATGTACTCGATTTGTGATTGTTTAAAGCCTTATTATATGTATTGCGTTTCTTTTCTATATCTCTTTCTTCCCCTTTACTTATTTTTTTGTGTATTGGCTTGGCATTATAGTCATTGTTATTGATCCTTAGGCCGTTGTTCACACTTAAACAATTAGTATTCTGCCCAATAAAAGGACGTCATTACTTTGGCACGTCGAACCTGAGTTCTTTAACTATGGCTGACTGATGATGCTACCTCCATTGCAATGAGGTCTTTGCATGCATGCTGTTTGAAGCCTCCTAAGTTTTTGATATCTGACCTTATGTGAGCTGCTTGATGTCGTGACTGAGTTTTAGAATCTGACCTTGTCCAGGCCGCTTGGTGATGGGACCAAAGTTTTTTGACCACCATGAGAAGGCTCAAGAGACAAGTGAGGAATACTTTACCAAACTTAGGAATAATCCAAGTCGTGTAATTTTATGAGATGACAAACAAGCATACATATATACAATTAATAAAAGAAGAAATGAACGAAAAATTATTTTACTAATTAAACGTGATACATGGTTCAAGCAGTCGAATGATGTATGTTGACTTTACCTAGGCCTGTGATATACCAGTTACATTTTTAACCTATTGGTAAAACTTCTTGAGGTGAGAAACATTCTACGTTCGGGGGACAAGTTTACCATTTTGGGTTCGTAATTTGTATACCTCTTTTTGAAAAACTGCTTCGACGAGAAAAGGCTCCTCCTAATTTGGGGATAGCTTGTTTCGGTTGGCATTTTTACCGATTACCTCTATAATTTTTAGGACTAAATCTCCTACCTCAAATTGATGGGCTTTTACCTTATTATTATAATATCATGCAATTCGTTGCTGGTAAGCTGCTATCCGAAGGCATGCTGTATCCTTAGCTTTTTCAAGTAAATCGAGATATTCTCGATGCCTTTGAAGAGTTGATAAGTGGGTTGAAGCATTCAACCTAAAGGTTAGGTAATCCTACTTTGACTGAAATGACTGCTTCAGTACCATAACATAGGCCGAAAGGGATCTCGCATGTAGGTTCTCAGGGTGTCATTCTATATGACCAAAGCACAGATGATATTTCATCCACCCAGGAGCCCCCAGCATCCTCCAACTTCATTTTTAACCCATGTAATAGCATGCGATTGGTCACTTCGGCTTATCTGTTAGCTTGTGGATAAGCAACGGAGGTGTGTGTCAACCTTATTTTCAAACTCGCACAGTATTTAGTAAATTATTTGCCAGTAAATTAGGTTCCGTTATTAATTACTATAACTTCTGGAACTCCAAATCGGTACACTATACTTTGTCAGACAAACTCGGTAGCATTTTATTCGGTTATTTTAGCCAATGGAGCAACCTCGACCCATTTGGTAAAGTAGTCAATTCTAAAAATGACTAATTTCCTTTGTCCGGATACGATAGATAGGGGTTCAAGTATATCAAGCATCCACTGTGCAAATGGCTATGGTGCCTGCAGGGCTTGGAGCTCTGCGGAGGCTGATGGTTGATGCTCCTGTAAATCTAGTAGTTGTCGCATTTCTACACAAAATCCATGGCATCGCATTTTATAATGGGCTAGTAATAACACTAGCGGATGATCTTGAAGGCTAGATTCTTTCCTCCGATGTGAGACCCGCAAATGCCGAGATGTACTTCCCCTAGGACATAGTCAGCCTCTTCCGGCGTAAGAGACTGCATGTAAGGAGTGGAGTATCCACGACAGTATAGTTTCTCATCCATGATGGTGTACCAACCTGCTATCTTTTTTATGTACTTGGCTTCTATAGGGTCCTCCAGTAGCGTACCGTCAGTCAGATATCTTCTGTATGGTGTCATCCAATTTTCGGTGTCGATTATCACCAACATTCCACATTTTGGATTATCAATGTTAGGAGTACTGAGAACTTCACGCAAATTACGTACATATTGCTCTAGGTCCCCGATTGTTGCAGCTTTTACCAATCGGTCTTCTCTAGGTATGTGAACCATTTCCATACTATCGAATGCCGCCACTAAGTCCCTTACTTTGGTGAGGTACTTAAAAAGTTGAGGGTTTGACGCTTCAAAATTTCCACAGACATGATTTACAATCAGTTTCAAGTCATATACAATTAGCCTTTTCGCTGAATACTCCTTGCCTAGTCGGAGTCTAGCAAGTAATACCACGTCCTCGGCAACGTTATTAGTAGTTAAAAATTCGAGAATCATTGAATACTTTATTTCTGACTCGTTAAGAGTTCTCAAAATTATGCCAGCTCCGCTGCCTACTTTCATTGAGGAACCATCCACATTTAGAGTCCATGCTGGAGCTTTTTGTTGGCCGTTGTTTTCAGCAAGATCGAGCATTTCTAGAGTTGAGGCTATCATTTTAACAATAAAGTCAGTTCAGGCTTGACCCTTCAACGTCGGCTTCGGTCGAAACTCTACATCAAACTCGCCCAAGTCAATGGCCCATTTGATCAATCATCCGGACATGTCTAGTTTTTGCAAGATATATTTCAGAGGTTGATCGGTTAGAATCATTACTTTATATGCTTGAAAGTGAGGGCGCAACTTCTTAGTGGAATAGACGAGTGCTAGGACCATTTTCTCTATATGTTAGTAACGGGTTTTCGGGTCTGTCATATGATGTACCGATTTTTGAACATTATAATTGCGAATAATGGAGTTAATTTGATCTAGATTGAGCTTAATTCATATGAAAAAATTAAGTTTCAGAACCATGAGAGTTTTCTACAGGAGAATGCCCACCGGGCACCTCGAGCAACACCGTAGGCTCCCAAAGCCATGGGCCGCCTCTGGCGGGAGCTGAAAACGAAATTGGGCATGCAGCGGCAAGCGCTCGAGCGCAGGCCGACGATTTAAAAAGCAGTCGCGAGGGTTTTTGGACATTTTCGGGCAATTTCAGGAGGAAGAGAGAAAGGGAAGAGGAGAAGAGAGAGAATGGGGAATCCAAGGTTCCCGAGTCCGATTTCAAGCTTGAACCAGTTAGAGAAGTAATAAATTGGGTCGAGGCAAGTGCACTCGTACTCTCCTTTCCTTATCTTGCACAATTATTTCGTTTTCTTCCGATATCCTTATTTCGATATCTGAATAAATTTATATTTTGTATTACCAATAATCTAAGTATGAAAATATTTCGATTTCATGTCCAATTTGTGAGATTTATACGAAATTTTCGCACCTTGAAATCCTATCCTGCACCCGGATCGATTTCACTCATTATTTTAGATTTTATGCATGATTTGGCCTTAGATAATTGTTACCCATAACTTGAACATACAAATATGTGAATTTCGTGCCCGAATTCATAATTTTGACCAGTTTTTGGACACGAAACCCTAGCCCTGCGTCCCAGATGATTTCAACAATTAAACTAAAATATACACAAATTGACTTTAGAATATTATTATCCGTACCATGAACATATTAATTTATTATTTTGGTGTCCGAATTGGTAGTTTCTTATGGTTTTATGCTCACTGAAACCCTAACTCACGCCCCATTTGGACTTTATCTAAATTAATTATAATTTATACATTATTTAGCTTTGAAAATTATGTTGCATGCTTCTGGGAAGGTATTTGATGTCCGAACGCTCGAAAGTTACGTTTGATTTATAGTGGTAAGAATTTCTTACATGTTCCAAGTTTTATGAAGGCCATGCATATATCATGAATATGTTAATTCAATATGCTCCGAAATCCATGACATGAACCAGTTGCAAAAGAATTATCGATCGGAATCCTTATAATTCTATTTGGCATAAAATGAAAAAGGATTCTTAATTCTCCCAAGCTCCGAAGATAACTACGCATGAACTATGAACGCGTGAGAACTCAAACTCACGAAAAGTATAAAAATATGAATCTGAACAAGTTTAATGAAAAAAGAACCAAAAAGGGATATTCTATAATTAAGCGATGAACTGACGAATTGTTCTCTAGAACAAAGAACTAATTGGATTATGAAACGTTATCCAACAAAATGGGAACGAAGAATTATGTGTTTAGAAGCCAAGTTCTATAAAGTACAAAGAAACTGAGAACTTGGACAGAGAATTGTTCAACATATAGTATACTTTGACATACCATTAATATTATAGTAGAAACTCAAAGATTACCCTAGTCGCGTATCTTGGCCGCTTAGTGGAGCAAGTGATTTGACAAGCCTTAGTATATTGTAGTGGAAGACGTTTGTTATGTTGCTGCTTGTGGCCTATGACCTCATCTATAGGGTTTATATATGGACAGCCCCCCTTTGGGTTAAGAGTAGGAGGACATTAGCTTTAGATTATGTGAATTAAACACAATTTAGGTAACAACCGACCGCTCCTTTAGTCATTAAGGCTTATTGGCCCTGGTCCTTTAATGAAATAAGTCTTCGACATAAACCGATAATAAAAAAAAAGACAAAGGAAATGAACTAAAGAAAATTAGGACAAATCACGAAAGCAATGTTTCCAAAAACGTGATTTGTAGACTCATAGCATCTATATTCTTCAATTATACATAATTATATTTTGAAAATAAAATTATGCATGCCCGTTGATATATATATATGTGCCTTACTGAACTTTGGCTCACCCTTACTATTTTTCTCCCTCTAAATGAGCATGAGTTACACCCATTGAGGCAGGGTAGAGGATTTAAGTCAACTAGGCATTGAAGATGATGGAAGATGACTTCATAAACTTAGTTATGTAGTTATGTGTCATCTGATGGAATGTTTTGTATTTCTAATGAATTTGTATATTAGTTTCTATATATGATGATAATGATGATGCAGAGATAGTCTAGTTTCCGCTACGTAGATATATATTTATACTTTCACATGTTAATATGGTTTGTTTTGGTACCTAATAGCATCTTGTCTAAGCCAATGTCATACCAGAGCTAGGACATTGGTGCCAAGTGTAATTAGTGGCTTTGGATCCTGTGTTATGTATTATGGATTGTATGTTGTGTTGTAATAGATAATTACAAGTTTTGTATTTGATCGACGTCCGTATTACAATCGAAACTCTACCGGATTTTCAGTTGGAAATACAGTACGTCACATATTAACACCTTGCTAACATAATACATTGGCCATTGTCCATCAAGAAGCTGCTACATTAGAACTAAGCTCAGTGTGGTGTTGAACACCGCTAAATATAAATATAGCTCCTCACTCGTGAGGACGTTAGAAGAAGAGGATTGGCCAGGTATTCCTTTAGTTCCTAGAAGGTGGTTTCGCAGTAAGTTGTCCACTGAAAATCAATAGTCTTTGTTCCTCTTAAAGATTCAATGAAGGGTAGGTATTTCTGCGCAGATTTTGTCAAGAACCAAGAGAGAGCTGCAAGTCTCCCGATAAGCTTCTAGACTTCTTTCATAGTTCAAGAGAAGTTCATGTCGAGGTCATGGATATGATCCATGATTACTTTACTTTTGACGAGTATATCGTCTACATACACTTCCATATTTCGACTAATTTGGGTTTCGAATATTTTATTTATGAGTCACTAGTAGGTCGCTTCAACATTCTTCAATCTGAAGTGTATGACCTTATAGCAATATGTCTATTGATCGATCATAAACTATGTATGTTCTTCATCCTCCAAACTCATCCTGATCTGGTTATATCTAGAATAGGCGTCCATGAAACTTAATAGTTCATGATCGAATGTAGAGTCTACTAATAAGTCGATTCATGAAAGTGGCAAACTGTTTTTTAGACATGCCTTGTTGACGTCGGTGAAGTCAACACACATTCTCCATTTTCCACTACTTTTTTTGACAATGACCACGTTAGAAAGCCAATCCAAATATTGAGCCTCCCTAATGAACCCGGCATCAAATAGTTTCTTAACTTCCTCACTAATAGCAACCAGCTTCCCAACAGAGTGGTTTCTTCACTTTTATCTGACGGGTTTATGAATGGGATCTAAACCTAATTTGTAGATTATTACTCTGATCAATATCCCAAACATATCTGCAAGCATCCAAGCGAATATATCGAAATTCTATCGGAGAAAGCCTATCAGCTGATCTCTAAGAGGTTCGGGCAATGAGCTTCCAATTTGCACCCACTTTTCAGGATCGTTAGGATTGAAGGAAACTTGAACTGTAGACTCGTCAAATTGGGCTTATTGCAATGTATTTTCGTCATGAAAGTCAGATGTTCGACTAGTTGGACAGGAGGCACCTATGAGTGACCTAGGACAAGTAACATATCCGCCTGACCATTTGCTCACCGAGCACCTCCTCTATGCCATACAGAGTAGGAAACTTCATTTTTAAATGAGATATCAAGTCACCGGCTCCGAAAATGGTCAGGTAAGGGCATTCGAGGATTGTATTATATACCGATGGGAGATCTACTACCAAGAAGGAAAGTATCTTTGAGGCTATCCTCAAATAAGTTCCCAATGTGACTTCTAGTTGGACCACCCCTTGGACAAGTACTAGCTCATTATCCAACCCGTACAAAGGTTTTTCAGTAGACTTTATTTAACTCTTTTTAAATCTCAATTTAAAGTAAGCGTTAAGGTACAATAAATTTTTAGAATTTTCATTATCAATAAATACTCATTTCAGTTGATATTTTACAGTACCATCCGAAACGATAGCAGATACAGCCAAGGGATCAGAGTGAAAAGTAGATATATATGTCATATCTTCGTTATTAAAACTAATGACATCATCCTCAACTCCTACTCTTGGCTTTTTGTTTACAAAGACCAACTCCAAGCTGTCAAGGGTGTTGTTTCTTGTTGGTCGTGTAGTTACAATACTAACGACCTCGGTTAGGACTCAATTCCTTGGTTGTTGGGTCACATCCCCGTCTACTCCACTAGAGGCCTATACGACTATTTGCGAGAACTGGGTTAAATGTCTCTTTCTTATCAGATCTTCGATTTCTTTCTGTAAAATCCAACAATTTTTAGTGCTGTGACATGCAGCCTTGTGATACAGGCAATATTTTGATTGGTCTCCACCATCTGAATTTTTTTGTACCTTCGGCTACTTCAGGAATTTTTTATCCTTAATCTGCATTAAGATGTTGGTACGAGTGTCATTCAAGAGAGTCAAGTTTGTGGTCTATACTCCCTTTGAACACTTGATTCAGTCCGAGGATGTTTCCTGTGGTCTTGGGCGTTGGCATTATCACCGTTCCTTCTTTTTCTATCTATTGGTCTGTGACAGAAGTCCTCCACATGCTTCAGCCTTTTTGCTTCATTGGCCTCTTTGGCTGCTATATAAGCTCGAGTAATAGCCTTAATCTCTCAAAAGATCTAAGGATCTTTATGAACCATATACTTGAAAAAGCTACCGGCCTCTAAAGTTGAAATGAGGTGTTAAACTCGACCTCATCCGGAGCTTGAGTATTTGGCGGGCCTTAGTCGTGAACCGAGACAGGTATTTCTCCACTTTTCGGCTAGAAGCAAATTGAGAGAGGAAGTGGTCACCCTGTGAGATTCCGATCCCGAAACATAATAATTATGAAATAATTATGTGGATTAAAATCATGTTTGGGCTTAAATATAGTAAAAATTTTGATATTGAAGTAAAATGAGGATAAATGGGCTAAGGAGCGCAGGGCGCTCGACCCCCGCTCGAGCGCCCCTCGAGAGGAAAAATGCAAATGCACCGCTCGAGCGTGACCCGATGCGAAGGCGGGAGCGATCCCGACTACGAGCAGTGTGCTCAAGCTCACTTCTGCGAGAGAGGGCACTCGAGCGCCGGTCGTGTGTTGTGCTCGTGACCCCCATTTTCCTTCGTTTTAAATGGAAAATTGGGAGAGAGAGGGGCTCATTTGGGAGAAGAACGACATCAGCAAAGAGGAGAAGGAATGAGAGAAAAGAGAAGAGATGAGGGAAAAATCTTCCAATCTGATCCGATCAAGATAAAAATAATTATAGATCGAACTCAGACAAGTATACTTCAAACATGATATACCGTTTTTACATTGTTTCAAATATTGTATTTATACTTTAAATCCATGGTTCTGTATGTTTACTGTAAATAATGTCTGTTTCTCCTGATTAATCGGACAGATTTCATGCGTACTTATATATACTGCTAAATATACCTCTAATTTCATGAAAATACATGTGTTTGATATTCGTTTATCGTTTGAAAGTTTTGGCGAAACCCTAGGAACGAAAATTGAAGATTTGGTGCTTTAAATTCCTAATTTCTGATATGAAAAAGTTATCTTGTAAAATAATACTGCCCATGCTATGATTTGTAACTGAAAATTTTATATGAAACTGCACTGTTGAGTTAATGTGAATTTCTGAAGTATACTGAAGAGTTAATCATGAGATTTTAACCGACTTTTTGAAGAACTATAGATGATAAGCTTTCTGATGTTGTAAATTAGGACCTAGGACTGATATACAGACAAGTAAGGTTCTCCGGCATACCTTAGAACGTTATGATGGTAATTGAGGATAACTCTATCCATGGAGTTATACGTGATTTGCCCTTTCTCAAAGCGACAACCTAGAGGATAGTTACTGTTACCGGCCGGCATCACCGTCATGAGTCCCATGAGAAGGGATATATCCCACAAGAAGGGATAACCGTTACTGGCCTTAAATTGTGTGGAGTGAACACAATCTATCCTCGACTACTCGTCCCCTCGACTAGTAGAGTCTACTAGTTTGGTCCTCCTGATAGTAAAAAGGAATTTTCTAGAATTTATAGAATTGGCACTATTTTTCAATTTCTAAAGCATGTTTTACCAATTTATGATTATCGAAGCATGATTATATCAATTCATGATTTCCGACACATGTTTAAATAGCATTATGCTTTATTTCTATTTTCATGAACGCTACTATTCTTCTGATCTTACCGTAATCCATAAATGCTTCTATTTTTCTGATGTTATCGTAGTTTTCTGTTCTAATAAAAATGTATTTTGCATGAAATTATAAATAATAATTACCGAAACCTATTCATGTTAAATTATACTTTTTTCATACTTTTTGTATATATTCTTGTTCTTGATAGTCTCTAGAACTTTTTGCAATTATATTCTGTATGAGAATATTATATTCTGCATATTTTAGTACATTACCGGACTTTGACTCACTGTTTTGTTTTTTCCCTTCAGATAAGGATATAGCGAGGATACCAGATGAGCGGACATAGACAGAGCTAGTAAGAAAGATTTGGAGCCTTGGAGTTATCCTAAAGATTCTTAAAAAATCTTATAATTTTACTTGTAAATGTCTAAATATGTGGATGAAATTATATATCGATGGTTATCACTTGTTCTGAATTCCATTGGATTAGTAATTTTATTTCCGCAGGTTTATATAGTTGCTTCCACTATTCTGTTCTTTGGATTTGTACAGATCCTAAATAGCATCTCTCGTATATTTCTGGTATAGTGGAAAGGATTGTGTTAAAGCTATGAATAAATATGGCAATTGTAATCTTATGTATGTGTGTTGTAGAAGAACTTGTGGTAATTGTATAGTTGTGTGCATGTACTGATTATATTATACAGGTTTTATTCAGGTTATGTTTCTGTTTATCCTAATTTTAGGGGAGACTCTACTCATTTTTTCCTAGAACCTTAAGTTGAGACTTGGGCTTCTATTCCTATATCTGTAATGATAGAATTATCTAAGGACAACAAAAAAAAATCCATTCCGTCACACACCCAGCTCACAGAATGACTGAATCGAATTCGAAGATAATCGGTAAAATCAAATCCAGGCGTCACCCTTGAGAATCAAGGAGAAGCACTGGCACATCATCGCCTCATCCGGGCCCTGAAAATTCAAGAGCATATGGAAGTGGTCTAAATGATCCATGGGATTGGCATTTTCGTCGTATGCATCCAGGGTTGGCATCTTAAACTTGTGAAGGAGTGGCCTTGTTCTTATCTCAATTGTAAATGGAGATCTCAAGTCCGCCAAGTGTCCTTTAGCATTTCCTCCGAACACGTGCTACCTAAGTTTTTCCACTTTATTCTCCACTCAAGGAGCGGCAGCAAATCTCTTTACGTGGAGGTAAGTCCTCAACTCCGTATGGTCATTCCCTTAGTATCAGGCAGGGTGGTTGCTTTTGCTTGCCAATCAAATGTTACAAGAGGCCCCCTACTGCTCTGGAGGCCTATGGTCATCACAGGAGTAATGAGAATTTCGCCGCTCTGGACACTCATCTTGTGATCTAGGGCCCAACCAGCCCTCCAACCGCGATCGACCCCTATCACTCAAAGCCACCATAGCCCGATCGTCCGGCTGATGAGTTCTCCTGGCTAGGCACTTCCTTATATAACTCCTTTTTGAAGTCAGAGTGTGTGCTATCAAAGGAGTCCCTAGTCTCTGATGATCCCTTTGGGTACAAAGGGTCTAGAGCATCTCGGATATGTTGTCCATCCAAGCATTGATCTCATGCATGAAGAGTGCTTACTAGTTCTCTCCATGGCTACCCATGGGGAGGTCATTGTCGGGAGCAATGATCTCCCTGGTAGGGACACTTGCATGAGTCCTGGTGTTAATAATTTTTGCTTTAGTAGTAGTAGATGACTTTTCGATCGTTTCACATAGATGACGCCAATGATATTCCCTGGGTCCAAATTATTGTACGGATTAGAGAGTTAAGAATCGAATCCTTGCGTCAGGTTGATCAGATACTAGTTCGATCTTCATATTCTTGAATCTGGACTCTGCACAACATAACAAATAAATAAGAGGTAAAAAGATAGGCAAAAGTCATTCCCAATATATCCTCTGACGCTTAAATCAATAACTTTTCTATAAAAAAAAAAAAGGAGGATACTTGATGAGTGTGTTAATGCTCGTGTGATTGATTTAAGGATGGGGAATGTCTTTTTGGGAGAAAGAGATGCGCTTATGAGGAAAACTTCTTTTCCTTTTTACGATGCCTTGCCACCGTAGTGCTCTGTCTCCCCCTTCTTACTGATCGAGGGGATATTTATAAAGTTGGAAAGTGATTTAGTCGTCTTTATCCACTAAGAACTGTCCATGGAACCGTTTGGATAAAGTAATGTCGTTGGCTATGCTGTTTTGACCGATTACAGAGTTTCATCTATATTGATAAAGTTAATGAGGCTGTTGGAGCTGGGCCGTCAAGTCCATTAGTCCGTTTGGGCTGTTTCGGCGATCTAGACATGTTGGGCTGTCGTCCGATTCCGAATGAATCATTTATGCTAAGGCATTCTCAAATTGGGCCCTACTGACCGAACCTATCAATAATAATGGACAATTGATTTATTTATACAGTGATAAAATTGGTTACATCCAAAATAAATGCCAAGCATTATAGAGAGGCTTACTGTAACTTTTAATTATACCGTTATAACTCCTATTCAATCCTGTAGCTATACTGCAGGTCACTCGGTGCCTTCATGGGCTTAGGTCATCAACTTCAATGTCTCTAATCAACTTTAAACGTGCCTTAAGCAAAGAATTACTCATGGGAATAAAAGGCATATTGACTTGACAGATTATTCAAATGTTAATTGAACAAAATCTCCAATTAATTATCGTTCTACATATGGATATTGTATAGTTATATATAAAAATTTAATATCTTGAAAAAGTTAAAAAAATAAAAAATGCAGGATCACACTCTAGTATAGAATTAGAGCACCGCTCAATGGCAGGTGCAACTTCACCATTGAAGTTAATGTATGATAATCAATCTTCCTCACACATCACCCCAAATCCTCTATTTCATGTGTGGATTGAATATATTGAAAGTGATTATCATTTTATACAGAAGAAACTATTGATAAAGGAAATGTCACTTCATATATTAGTTCAAGCAATCACTTGACAATTTATTTCATTAAGTCATTGGAAAGTCTTCAAATAAAATACATTTGTACCAAACTCAACACATATATAATATAGCTGCTAGCCTGAGAGGTAGTATTCTTATACTAATAGATAATATTATAATTATACCTATATAATGCTATAAATATAAGCATTTAGTACTTATTGAGTACTAAGCCTTTTTCTCCATTTTTCTCCTTTCTCTATACTCAACCAAAAAAAAAAGAAAGATTGCGAAATCCAAGTGCATATATATATATATATATATTAAAGGTTTAAAGAAAGGAAAACACATAGAAAAACTCTATAAGATCAATTGTTGCAGGTGTTAAAGAAAAAAAAAACCTTGAAGTGGAAGTTGAGAAAGAATCTGTGCCAGAAAAGGACACTGAGTATTCTCAACCTTGTTTCATTTTCGAATTTTTCCCTAGTGTCATCTGTCCAGTGCCTTATTGAACATGTTTAACCAAAACGACAAGGGTCAACCATAATGCACCAAAACATAAGCCCAAAGCATCTTCTTATTGGCCACAACACCACCAACCCAAGCCCCATAGCCGCCAAACAAACTCAAAACCCTAACCTTGATTTTTTTAAAACCAACCAAATAGAAGAACACATAAGAAAATATTAGGCGAGAAGTGAGAATCACATTTGAGAGTGGTCACAAATTTCTACAAAAAAGTGAGATTTGCAATTTTGCCAGAAAAGTGTATTCCATTATCAATTCCAATATCAATTAGATGACTTCATCTTTAATAGTTGTCTAGACTCTCGAGTCATTACTCAATAGGTTCGAGATATAGATTGTTCTTTAAATAATACGTATCTGGGGACAGAAAATTATAGTTTAGCCTCACATTAACTGAAAATGCTCAACTATGTTGAGAGTGTCAAGGATCTCTTATCGGATGTCAACTAACCCCTATCTGGATTTGGGCAAGATGATGCAATGCCTTTAGGAGAAATAACGCTCCATTGTACAACAATAATGAACTAGCCATTAGAATGTCATTAGGCAAGGCAACTAGTCTATGATTGAGGATGTGATCAATTTGATGAGCTTTGATGAGATACCATATAATTAAAAATAATGCTATAACTTTATAAGTATGTTCAAGTAAAGTCCATTATGATTTTAGGAGAGAGCTTGTCCTTAGATGTATTATCACTCTTAAATACACATACAATATGGTCAAAGACTATAAGTTTTTTATTAGGACAACCTAGAAAAGCATAATCAAGTCCTTTAATATGAAATGCTTCAACCACAAACCTTAAATCTGTCCTAACACTTTCTCCACCTAAAACTCTCTCGTGAGGGCCAATAGATGTAAGGGTGTTGAAGGTTATAAAAAGAGTTTTCAGGTACAGGGCTTTAATTATAAGTGCCTTGGACATAGTTCTTCTTATTGCTCCAGTAAGAAATTCCCTATTAAAGAGTGAGAGAAATTGCACGAGGTGGAACTCTTCAAAAAACAAGGATAACGCCTAAATTAGAAGAGTTTGGTGACCTCGATGACAATGATGATGGCACCTTCGACTACATAGGACTGTTTCCTTTAGCATAGGCTTTCGTTTTCCCATTCCCAACACCCTACAATGGGTGTTATGAGATGAACCCTAATTCAATCTAATGAGACTGAAGTCTAGCGTTGTCACACCATCCTCCACTCTTGCAATAAGATCAATGAGAAAGTTGTACTCGTTATGGACAATGATATCTAAATCATTGCCGTCTCAGCTAATGCAATTTCCAATTCTTGTGCTAAAAGTTGTTTCACAACTTGACTATACAATGCCTTTTTTAATGAGTACCTCTTCCATAGAAGTTAAGGAACATTGTGTTATGTCCATAGAATTCTTAGAGTTCAAAGATTATATCTAGTACAATGTTATTACTATGAATGTGGGTCATGTGATTTTAGGTCAACTTAGATTGCGCAACTTGGATTGGTTGTATGTTTTGGATGTGACAATCCAAGGTATAGCCAAGGTGATTCCAACTCACGCTCTTTTGTTTATAAGGATAAGGAGATTCATCTCCATCATTTGTTACCAAAACCTATTATCCATAAAAAGGAAAAGGACGTGGTGATATGAAAGGGCTGCTGCAATGAAGTGAACCAATCTGCCAGGAAGTAATCCAAATGAAGCAACAGCAACTGTCAATCAAGCAACTGAATTTGATTCGGGAACAAGACTGCAACATCAGCAGCACTTTAGAATATAGATCAACAGACTTACAAGATTCTGTTATAACCAAGAACCTGTTATAGCTCATATTAACCTGTTGCAACTATGAGGGAGAGTAACATTAGTCAACTCAATGCTATAAATGCCTAATTGCAACACAGAACAGCAATGTAACTAATGATAGTTTTTGGAGCCAATTCTAATCCCTTTCTAATTCTCGTCTTCCTTCTTTCAGCTGTTTCTCAACCCAAAGTCTTCATTCTCACCTCCAAAAGTACTCTTCTGTCCTACTGAAATGTTGTTCAATTCCCTTTTGATTGAAACTTTTTCATCACCATTGGCATCAGAGCACATTACATTGCTGAAATCCTACTTTTTCCCTTCCTAACAATGGACACAAGAAACTCAAGGATCAGGTACAACAATGGAAATTGGAAGCTCATGAACATATCCAACAACTAGGATGGTTTAGCCTTGTTGAGAACTGAAAATATGGCTGCAAATGCTGATTTGAGAGTCTCGAAGACAAATTAAACCAGAAACTTGCTGCTTTTTTTTGACAAACTCAAAACTCATAACGTACAGCAAGATGAAGCATCTTCTTCCAGTAACAGAGCTCACCAACTAGTATTTTCAATATCAATAATGAACCTGGAATTTCACCCAAACTCAATACCATAGTGATTCTCAGTTCAAGAATCACCATCATATCATTCCCAAGATTGTTGTTCCATCGTTTTCAAGAGATAATCCAACAAGTTGGATTGAGAAGGACCAAATATGTCAACATCTACAATATATGAAAAATAAGATAGTACAAGTAGCTTCCATGGTCCTAGAAGTGAAGACGGACACTTGGTTCAGCAGTTTCAATTCAAAGTAAGATCACCTATCTTGGGCTAACTTTTAAACTATTGTTTGCATCAGATTTGGAACAAATTTCTTCATGGAAATTGTTGAGGAATTCAAATTACTAAAGCAACGAAGCAATGTGGAGGAATGGGGGTGCTTCCTAAGTGGTCAAATTATATCTTACTAAGATTGTCAGGCTATATTGTCTTCCTAAAACTATTGTATAAGATAGGGAAGTTTGTTTTAATAGATACTTCAAGAGAACCCCTAAGGCATATGGTTAGTACTTGATAAGGAACCAAGCAAAATGAAGAAATTTAGAGAGAGAAAGCTTGAAAACACAACAAGAGAAGAAAGGGAATGAAATTCAAATTTCACTAAACTTGTCTTTCTCTATTCTCAAATCTAAATTTTACTTTCAACCTCAATAGGATTAAGTAAAAGATAAAATTTATCTAAAGACTATCAAAATTAAAGTAACACACCCATGATGCAACATCTTTTTAACCATCTTTCCAACTAAATTAAGACAAATCTACTACCTTAAAGATAACTATTAATTAGGATATCTCTTATCTAAAACATTATTGACTAACTAATAAATAAATATCATCAAAATATTTTTTTAGTAAACAAGAGTGAGTGAGCCTTGTACTTTAAGTAGGCTGCTTCACTATTGGGCCGTGCACTGCATCATCCTTCCTGAGTGAGAAGGAACTCGTCTGCGAGTTTACATTTGTGTTGCCATAATATCTGGTTAAATCTTATATATTGAAGGTTGAATGTGTGTTGATGTGCGGAGGAAGTTCAATTTTATAAACATTGTTATTAATCTTCTTGAGAATTCGGCAATGACCTTTCTTCTTCTCCTTGAGTTTATTGTAAGCGTCCGAAGGAAACCACTCTTTCTTCAAAAAGACCCACACAAGATCTTATTCAAAAATTGTAAACTTGTCAATGAATATTGGCTGCCCTTTCATATCTTGCATTGCTCTTTTCAAGCTTGTTTCGTACCTCTTCACAAATTTTGGCTATAGATGACACAAAGTCTTCAGCCCTTTTAGATAAATTGGGATTCAAAATATGAGCATGATCTTGATAATGTAGTAGTGACTTACCATATAGCACTTAAAATGGACTTATCCCAGTGGAACGATTTACCACATTATTATGAGACAACTTTACTTACAGAAGAGCCAAATCCCATTTGGATTGTTTGCAAGATAATGCTAGAAATAAATTTTACAAAGATTGATTCAACACTTCAGTTTGCTCATCCATTTTAGGATGATAAGTATAACTATAACACGAGCTTGTGTAGATCCTCTTCCATAAACATCTCTAAAGGTGGCTAAGGAACTTGGAATCCCTATCTAAGACAATGGTTTTAGATACAACATGAACTCTCACAACTTAATTTAAATAGAGACAAGGCACATATAATGCATCCATAGTCTTCTTGCAAGGAATAAAATAAACCATCTTAGAAAAGCAATCAATAATAAGAATGGAATCATTATCCTTTTAAGTTCTAAATAATCCAATAATAAAATCCATGTTGACATCCTCCCACAGGGCCTCCAGAATGGATAGAAATGTGTAAGTATCAATGTTTTGCGTTTGACCTTTGTATATTTGCCATATCTAACACCTTTTTATAAAATAAATCACATTTTGAAAAATAAGCTAAAAATATTTTTCTCTAATCATTAAGACGGACTTGTATCTTATGTAGTGTCATCCTAAACATGCAATTCTTTAACAAGATATTTCCTAAAAGAACACTTAGGAATGCATATGCAACTTCCAATGAAGAGGAATCTCCTTCTAGAAAATAATCATCGTGGGACCCCTTTGGGCAAAATTTTCAAATTTCATCGAAGTCTTCATCACCATCATATGTCTTTGATTGCTTCAAAGCCATCAAGTTGAACGTGCATGGAATTAAGAAGGGTTATGTTCCTATTAAGAATATTAACCACTTTATTGGAACCCCCACTTCATTGTTTTAGGACAAAAGTGCGCTCCTAAAAAAAAGAAACTCACTTAGCATGTTGTCAATTCAATTTGTTGGTTTATGTGCTTTAGTGCTTCATGATCCAAGTTTTAGATAAACTCCCTTTGAATTAAATAAGAACGCCAAATTTAGAGAATTTGAATAATTGCGTAGAACTCCAGGTTAAAAGTGAAATACCACCTCTTAGCTTTATCAAGCTTTTCACTAAAGAATGCAATGTAATGGCCTTTTTGGCTAAGAACTCCATCGATACCTATGTAAAAGGCATCACAATCAACAACAAAAATCTCTTGAAAATCTAGTAAATTAAGGATGGGGCCATTGGATAATTCGTCCTTGGTAAGTTGAAAGCTTTCCTTGGCCTTCGTAGTCTATTTGAAGTCACTCTTCTTCATGCATTCTATTACAGGGGCTGCAATAGTACTGAAATTTCTAATGAATCGGCAGTAGAATGAAGTCAATCCATAGACACTTCTTAACTCGTGTAAGCTCCTCGATGAAAACTATTCCTAGATAGCTTTGACTTCATATTAATGCACATGAATCCTTGTAGAAGTCAGAACAAAGGCTTGGAAAACTAGGCTATTGATCATAAAGGAGCACTTCTTCAGGTTTACATATATTTTTCATCTCTTAAAGTAATAAAAACATCCCTTAATTGTTCAATATGCTCGTCTTTGTCACGACTATAAATGAGAATATCATCAAAATATATAACAACAAATTTACTGACAAAAGGATGGAGGACTTGATCCATTACCCTAATGAAAGTGCTTGGTGCATTGGTGAAACCAAATGATATAACAAACTACTCATACAAGTCTTCCCTCATTTAGAAAGTAGTCTTCCACTCATCTCTCACTTTGACTCGAATTTGGTGATAATTACTTCTAAGATAAATCTTAGAGAACACTTTTATTATTTTTTTTTTTAAGTAATAAGACACTTTTACACCCACAAGCATATCGAATTTATCATCAATCTGTGAAATGGAAAATTGATATTTGATTACAACACAATTGAAAGCATGACTATCAATGCATATTCTCCACGATCCAACTTTCTTTGGAGTCAACAAAGCCAAAATTGCACACAGGCTCATGCTTTCTTGGATATAGCCCTTTTTCAACAAATCAACCATTGTCAATTCAACTTCTCACGCTATTTTGGGCTCATTCGAAAGTGAGACTTATTTGGAATGATTGACCTAAGTATGAGATCAATTTGATGTTGGATATCCCTTAACGGCTGTTTGGAAGTTCTTTGGTTGTAGTGTCACCAAATTCTTTCAAAAGTGGATCTAGCTCACATGGAGCTTCGATAGCCTTTCCTTTTTCTTTGGTGTAAATAATCCCATTTTCTTCAGTTTCTTTTACGAATTTTGATATGGAAAGAAAATTACTACAATCATTTCATGGGGATTTGGGAGATTTTTCTTCTCAGCATAGTAAAAGAATAACCTTAAACTTTCTTATACCAAAGGTAATAGGTATTCATACAACCGTCATGTATGGCCTTTTTATCGTATTGCCATGGTCTCCCTAGAAGTATATGGCATAAATCTATCGGAACCATGTCACATCATATATTCTCTTGATAATTTTTTTCTAGTAGAAAATTAAATTAGACAACGTTTAATAATTTATACCTCATTTCCTTTCTTTAACCATGCAATGCGATAAGGCCTTAACTGTGGTTCAATTGGAAATTTGAGCTTGTCCACCATGTCTTGTAAAGAAAAATTCTCACAACTCCCTCCATTAATCACAATAGTACATACTTTTCCAAAATTCTTGTACCGAGTTTTGAATATGCTACAACGGAGCCAATCTTCCTCTAGTTAGACCTTTGGAGTGGAGAGAACTCTTTGGATCACAAGGCTTTTTCCTTCTTCGGATTCAATTTTCACTTCTTCTAGGTCATCATAGTTCTCACGGACCTCTCAATCAATAAGATTGACACAAGCCTTTGCTTGCCTTTAGAAAAGTAAAGAACCAATGCCCAACTTGCCCACACCTAAAACAAGCATTGGAATTGTTACTACAAATAAAATTATTCCCATCACAAGCACTAGGTGCTGGATTTGCACCTT
>BSYO01000010.1:7584016-7739552 GCA_033239525.1 Nepenthes gracilis
AGGCTCCGTTCATCGTCACCGAATCCTACACCACTAAAGCAGACAAGAGGTCGAGGCGTTAGCAGTAGGGAAGAGGTTGTCCCAGCTGAAAACCTCCCGGCCAACGAGTCAGGTAAAACGGTCTTGAGGAAGAAGGCGAAGTAGAGAGGGTTTGAGTGTTTGGTCGGATGTAAGAGAATATGAGTCTTTAAATATGGATAGTGGAAGGCGGATGGCAGCCGTGAGAACACGCTGTGCCTTAGGGTTTTACGGGAGGAAGCGAAGGTGGCCGAGACGGCGGGCTTCACGCAAAGGCTGTCGTCCTGAAAGTATAAGCAATCCGGCGGGGTTCGAAGCGTAAGCTGTTGAAGAATGGAAGAAAGCCTTTTTTTCCTCGGGTCGAAGTCTGGAAGAGAGCATGATGAAGCTCATTGAAAAGCGTACGAATGGTGAACCCGGGGCCTTTTTTATGGTAAAGATGGCAATCCTCCCCTTCTTTTGGAAGGAGTGACGCCTCGTGATCTACCGGGCCGGCCTTCTTTCGGAGGTTGATGTCTTTGTTGCCAAGTTGCGGCAGATCGCTTCCTTCGGCTGACGGCCTTTCCAAACTAACATCCTTCCTTTTCAAGACACGGGTAGTTGGGTTACCTTGGCGTGAAGGAATCGGGAAGATCCGCGACTTCCTTATTTGAAGCTATGGCGAATTTTCACAATATCCTTTCCTTGTAAATCAAATCGAATATCTCAGAGGATCGTGGGTCGCCTTTTTAATGATCAGGCCTAAACGGGTGGGGCGCGCATAATTGAAAGGCTTCTTGGGGCCCAACGTCTGAAAGATGGATGGTCGGCCTTCGAGTTGGCCGTCTGGCGTCGTGTTCTTATGAAAGGTATCCGCCGTCGGCCTCAGATGAAGTTTATGGGCTCCGAGTATGCAGGCCGATTATCAGAAGAGCCCTTTGGGCCAATGTATAGGCGGGAGCTGGCCAACGCCTCGAGTTGACGGAAATCTAAACAGATTCCGTCGCCGTCGAGAACGAAGCGGGGAGTGGCTGTGATCAATCTGATGGTCGTAGGCCGAATGAATAAGCTCTATCATTGTAATAAAGCTTTCCCAAGGCCAAATCTGCCGGCCAACATTGAAAGTTTGTCAAGTTGGCGCCCAGGCGGCCCAACGTTAGCGTTGACCGTCTTGGGCCGTTAACCTTTCGGCCAATTCTTGGTGTACCCGTAATACCAATAATAATAATAATAAATATAATAATATAATAAATTAATAATAATAATACCTAATAATAATAATAATACAAAATAATAATAATAATAATAATAATAATAATACGTGGGAATTGTTAATCCCACATGTATGGGAATTACAATTCCCATATAAGTGGTGGGATGTGTGGGAATATCAATTCCCAAGGAATAACAATTCCCATCTTACCACTAACCAAACGGTGAAATTTCTATTCCTGCGGGAATAGAAATTCTATTCCCCCTCAATTCCTGCAAACAAACATGACCTAAATGTTTTTATCCAATCTACTCCTAGAATCATATCACAGCTGCACAATTCCATTACTCTCAAATCTTCCCTGAATCAATGGTCCTATATCATCCAAGCCAAGCCACAACACCTAGCCTTGCAGATGATTTTGCTTCCATTAGCTACTGCCACGGACAAAGGAAGAGTAGTAATTAGGATTCCATGAGCTTCTTGCACCACCTAAGAACTTACAAAGCTGTTTGTTCTGCCACTGTCCACTAGAATAGTTAGGGGTCTCTTTTTGCATTCCCCCAAGATTCTAATTGTGTTGTTTCATGAGCTACTAGCTAAGGCCTGGACAATGATTTCTTCGGTTTTTTCTTCTTCATCTTGATCGTCAACACTCTCTTCCTCCTTATCCACATCTTATTCCATTCTCAAGCAATTACTCTGCCGTTCTTTACATTTATGTCCCAAAGCAAATCTTTCATTGCATTTGAAACAGAGTCCAACAACTCTTTTCTGGTCAAGGAACAGTAAAGTTGAATATTTGGACTAATTCAAGTTATTACTGATACCACCAGTAGTATTAATTCTGCCATTTTCATTCTTATTAGAAAGAATCCTCAACTGTGGCTTGGGAGGAGCACTTATCCTTTTGCTTATTGCCTCCAAGTGCTGCTGCTGAAGTTTTGCTAATTCAAAGGCCTCTACCGATAAAGTAAACTTGTGTAGCTTCACCATAGTTTGGATTTCCTCCTTGAGTCCACTGAGGAAGCTTGATATGAAATAAGATTCTAAAAGTAGCCCTAGATATGAGCTCATCATCCACGCTTTCAAGTCTTCAAATCTTTCTTGGTGATCTTCCTCTCCAACTTTCAGCTACAACTTGTTAAATTCTTCCACAATATCTGTTGCTAAACGGTCACCAAATCTTTTACATAAATCATCTTAGAATAACTCCCAAAAAAGTACTAAATGCTGAACACAATATCCTTGAAACCATATATCCACCTTGCCTTCCAAATGCATAGCTGCAATCTCCAATTTTTTGTTCTTCAAGAACATGATAAATTTAGAAGTATTTTATACACTTTCTAATCCAAGATTTTGGATTATCTCCAAAGAAATATGGGAATTCTACTCTTGATAAAGGCATGTGAATGCTCTTCATTGTAATAACATCTGGAAAGTTGTGTGTGATTGGAATTTGTCTCAAGCCTTAATCTTCTCGGAAGTTGTTACCTGTAGGTGTAGGTGGTAACCCTCTTTGTGAAATCTGTGGAATGGTAATCTTTGGAATTCAATTTGGCTGGGCTTCTGGTTCAGCATTCTTGGAGTCTAACAAGCCCTTCATATCTGACATAAATTTGGAAAGTTTGTCATCCAGTCATTGCTCCAATTATCCTACTGTATGGTGAACTTTGTGACTGGGTTCAGTTGTTATTCTCGTTCTGAATTCTTAGAAGTAAACATGTCCTTCATGTCTACCATGAATTTGAATAGATTGTCATCCAATCATTGCTCCAGATTATCTCCTTATTCGTTGATTCTGGAATATGCTTTTTCTTGTAAAATAGAAAATTGGGTCAAAAGATTATCATTCAATTGTTGCATTATGCTTTGTTAGGTTCTTGCTACCATTGTTGCATTTGTTCCTTCAAATTTTTCCTTCTTGCTGTCATGATTACTGTGTGATGTTGAAGCTGCTGAATCAAGTGTTTATGGATGAGAAAGGCCTTCTCTAATACCACTAATGATGTAATTTGCTGTAGTGGAATTGATCAATCAGTAGATTCAGAGTGGAGATAGGAAATGCAGTAAGGGAATAGGAAAGAGGGAAACAGAGATCAATAAGGGAGAAAGAGAGAAAGAAGGAGAGAGGAAAAGAAACAGAGAGGAACAGGGGAAAGGAAGAACAGGGGACAAGGGAATTCAAGAGAGTAGAATGACATTCATTTCATTAACATCTGGATCCATACAAGTGCTAACATGACTTACTTATATGGCTGTAATATTATCAACTAATTAACAACTCAATCAACTTACTCTAACTACTTCTAATAGATTGATCCAGCCACAACTAATTCCTCCACATTGACTGTCAATTTGCAATTGCTGATGCTGATCCGTGCTGATGTTAATCTGGACTCAAGCTGATGCTGATCAAATCAAATCTTCCATGCTGATGCTTAAGTTGTGTTGTGCTTTGCTCCTCCTCGATTATCATAACATGACATAATATTGAGGAAATAAAAGCTTTAATATCTTTGGTAGACAACTTGCTATATCCGAGGGTACACCAACTGATTTGGGTGACTTGAAATTAATGTCAATCTAGATAAAGACTAGGTACTTGACTTTAATCCAAGCTATGTTTGAAGAAAACACAAACTTTTGCCTGCCGAATAAATTTCTCAAATATGATATCCAATCAACTGTTAAACTAGTAGGTCAAAATTCATTGCTTATCACTCAATTCTCATACGTGATCTTGAGGTCCCAGCAAGGATTTAGCAAAAGCATCCCAAAAAACTATGTATTTTCATTAAAAAAACCATGACTGAAAAACATTTGTACCTAAATGAAAAACCACGCCTTTTTGATTAGTGGTTCATAGGCCAGATTAACACATATCAACCAGTACACAAATCTACTATTATCACAGTACTTTCTTTTAATTCAACATAATCTGGTAACACCAATCGACGACTCATTTCTTGACGTGTGGTTTTCTGGGAAACACTACATGAGAGGTTAATTTGAGGAAATCTAAGACATGTAAAGTGTGTAAACAATGAAATCCTCCAATAACTCTTGATCACCAGTAAAATTCTAAATTACCTCACTTTCACAAAACGAACCAAACAAATATAGTCATATCTATGGTCCTACTTCTCATAATTTTGCACAGTTCCAATTTTCAAAAGTTCTCCTCAATTAATATTAAACCAAACATGTGGAAACTTGTCAAATATCTGAAAATAAAATCCATAAACCTCCGTAGTTCAAGCAAAAAATAGATATTCCAAGGAAACAAAATGAGCAAGAACAAAGAAAATATAATAGAATTAAAACCTGTAACTTTGAGGCCATGAAGTTTGGTATGAATTTGGTTTGCTCTGCTGTCTATCCCCCATAGAAGAACGGGATGAATCTGAATTGTTCCCATCATTTTCATATTTGTTCATTGGCGTTTCTTTATCCTCTTCATCACTGTCGATGTAGAAGCTCTGCTCAGACACCGAATTCCTCATCTCTCTCTAAACTATTTCTCCCTGAAATTCCTCTGCAAGAAAAACCAATAAAGCTAGATCGACGAGGCAACAGAACAACGTGACGTATTCCTAATTTCCATCCACTGAGTACATCAACAAATATGGACGAGAAAGCTTGTGTAAATCATTGTGAATTTCCTAAAAATAGCAGCCAACAGTTTTTTTTTTCCCTCTCTTTTTTGGAAAGCAACAGGACGGGAGGCCTGTCAAATCTGCCAAATGACAAAAAATTTGTAGTTTTACTACAATAAGCTTGTGGAGCACGTTTAAAGAAACTAATCACCCTTCGCATTAACTTACTTTCAGCAAAATCTTTTCATTCCTTTTCCTCAAGACGTTCAGAAAACAATGTTTAATTTTGGAAACTAAAATAAAGATTAGCATGTACGACCTAAATATCCATTGTATAACTAAAATAAATCAAAAAATGAAATCACACGAGATGGAAAAGTCATCAAATAGTTAGACGGATTAGCAACGTAAAATTCTTCTTTTCTATCTAAGACGATTCATACGAGAAAAAGCTGCTTGGATCTGATTGAGCGCAGCTAAAGGCAGTTCGGAAGCGGCTTTCCAAGAAGAGAGGAGAAGGCCTAAAAGTCAGATTAACTGCGACAAATGGCGAGGCAAGAAGGAAAGTGCGCCTTTTTTATGTTCAATTTTCAGCTGGGAAAGTACTTCACCTTTATCGGCGCAGAAAGACAGCCGTGTGCGTGGGTTAGTCCTTTCACTTTCTCGAACAACGTTCGTTCGGCCGCTCGCTGTCTTCCTCCGTCTCGTCTTCATCATTTATGTTGTCATAAAAAATTTACGACGGATGGACGAAAAAACTGAAATTTGTGAATGGAAAATTATCTTATGGTTCGACGTCCGGATCCATTTGATCCAACAATAGTGAAAAATCTGACTTCTCTCATCATCGTCAGCCATTATCTAGCAGGAATAAAAAATAAAGAGATGTATATTATTTTTTATATAAAACCTACCGATCAAGAAAAAAATTACGGGACACATAATACACCAATAAATTTCATTATATGAAATGGTTACACAAATTCAAATACGTAATACAAGAACCACCTCTAACTAATAATGCCTCAGAAAAAAAACACAAAACGGCAGCACGAGAATATAAAAACCTCAGCTGACTTGTGTTTTACTCATTCTTCTCTTTCCTTCTCTATCTTTCTCCCACGGCTCTGCCGTTGTGATCTTTCTCTCCGCTTTAAACATTTTCGTTAAGTGTTGGTCACACACACCAGTAAGCATTACTACAGTGCCTCCCGATATTATCTCCTACACTAACACGGTACAATCCACACCCTTGATGTCTTCACACACATTGTCCTAAAGCTCTTGGTGTTCTTATATAGACGTCCTGACTCCAAATCCTCATATCTTTCAATCGACAATCTTGGTGGGGAGCAAGTCGCGCTTAATGCCTTCACCAATTTCGATCTTCGCAGTAAACATGCCGCACGCGTCGCAGATGCGCGTGTTCGTCGAGGCCGATACACTAAAAAGCTCGTGACCTTGTAGGTCAAATCTATACATCTCAAAAAATTCATATCAACTTTCGAAGATGACCTGGCCAGGTTAATTCATCTATGGCCGTTTTCTTACTCGTACAGTTGCTGCTACGTTAAATGTACATTTGTCGTTTGATTAACACACCGACACATTCGTCCTATCACTTAAGCCAGTCGGCTTGTTGGCCTACAAAGATCTGAAAGGTGCTCTAGTATTTTTACTCCCATTTCTTCTCCACCGCCCGGGCCAACTTTATCGACCGGATTCTTTTCTGTCGGCCAACATTTCATTTGCAGATTTTAACATTTATCCTCGGCCAACTAAGCCGACAGAAATCTACAATCAGTATTTGTTTTAGCGAGTCAACGAGAAGTTCGTAATTGACTTTCTCCGCTTCCTTCTCACCGGTCGATTGACTTTCGTTGTTAGTCGGTGTTCTTCCAATTTTTTTCGGCTAAATGAATTACATTGTTCTTTACCTTCAAAATCCGCCGATAACAAATCAACTTCATGGGACATCACAAAAACGACTCAAATTCAACAAATTAAGCATATGTTTGTAAGTGGAAACAAATGTATCTGTTTTTTGATAAGTTTTTAAAAAGTAAAAAATTTAAAAAATATGTTTTCTATTTAAAAAATTCGATAATAGTAAATTTTTAGATATAATAATAATAATGATAATAATAATAATAAAGGACAGTTAATAGATCCGACCGGCGCACCAAGATGACAAGGTAAGATCAGAGCGAGTCCAGCCAAATCAGTTTGTCATCTTGCCAATTCAATTATCGAACTTTCGAATATTTTATTATACTTTTTTTATTTTTTCTGGAGTCCACGGGAGACATCTACTGCAACCAGACAAATCTACAATCATCAAAATGTTGGAGGAATAAAAATGTTACAAGTGGTCACCGTCATCCATATTATATTTAATGGAACATAAATTATATAATATAGTTTTTTTTAAACAAAAATAATATCTTGTATTGTTATTAAGTAATAAAAATATAAATTATTTTTTAAAAATAGACACTGAACTTTATTCATTATTAGTATATAAAATATTGCATGTTATTTAATAAATATATTAATAATTATAACGGGATATGATATCCTTAATCCATTATATAACTACTTATTTTTTTAAAGTGGTCTCATTAATGTAGGAATGGGTTGAAAATCTGATCAACTTCTACTTATACCCATCAAGGGGCAGGTCTCCGTGGCTATCCCACTTGTGACAATGCATTTATTTATGAGAATATGCAGCCAAATGGATAATTATGAGAATATTGAGAAAATTATATCTCTTAAAAAGATATAGGCACTTATTTTATCAATCTTAACTATTTATTTTTAAATAATTAATTATTATTTAATTATTTAAAATAATTAATTTTTTTAATAATTAAATTATAATTATTTTTTTAAAAATAAATAACTTAATTGACAAAGCCGAGTTATTCCTTACTTATTCCTTTTTTTTTTTTTTTACCCTTTCACACTGAAATAGAAATATTAGGGATGTTTTCTTTGGAGTTGCAACAATCACTGCAGTCTACCCATCAAAGAAGGTTTCAAAATATAAATAAAATTTAATCTCTGGATTATTGGGAGCATCAAATATGCCATTATTTCATTATTCATAATTTGATTTAGTTTCTGTGAATTGAATCTCTCAATGGTAACCAAATAAAAATTATAATTTAGATGCAAAATTTAAATTAAAAAAAAGAAAAATAAAAAACTATATTGCTAGATTTGAATTGATTTTTAGAATGGACAGTACTTACGAAAACTCCTCTTCATCAAATTTAAAGACATTAAGACCCCAGTGACAGCATAGCTGTTTGATAATCTATCTTTATATTATGGCTAGAATGTAACTTAGGAACAAATTTTTTTTTATCTTCAGATAATTTCATCATTACAGAAATAAACTAAAGCCCCAAATAACAGGAGAATTCTAAAAAATCGGATAGAATCTCACTTTAAAATCGAAATTTAAATTGAAATACAAATCAACTTAAAATCTGCAAATATATAGAATAATATCATAATATCCATCAACATGTATTTTTATCACTAACACAGAGATCCACAGTATAGTATAATTCCTCATCTTACATTCAATGATTCTTATCCACTATTTTAACGAGTTTAGAATAAAGGGATATCGTTTAGGGCGCATGCAAACAGGAAAAACATATATAGCGAATCAGCCCATATCTTTAAGTATAAATCACTCATTTCATCACATCAATTACATGCATTTCATTATACGAGAATCATATACAAAATCCAGTGTTTACATTCAAACTATTTCCTTTCAAAATCTTCAAAATATCTTCGAATCCCCAAAGGTCTTCAAACAAGACTTTAACTATTCTTTTTCATTCGAACTAAGCTATAGTCATACGGAGGAAAAATGTGCTTGAAGAAGTCGAAATTGATGGTATATGCAAACATATAGTAAAACTTTCATGCAGAACGTAATACAGTAAAATGGATACAATTACATATAAAGTATAAATGTGATAAGACAGTGATTATGAAAATAATAACAGAATATAAATGTAGAAGATCACAGAAATGCGAAGGAATAGAAACATATGCATAAATTACAAGAAAAAGAATAATTCAATAATAATTAGGCTTCGAAAATCATAAATCGGTAAATATAAATCAAAAGTCAGAAATTGATATCAAATTTATGAAATTCTAGAAATCTCCTTTTTTTATCAATAAAGGACCCAACTAGTAGGCAACTACTTAGTAGATGGGAAATAATCGGAGATAGATTGTATTCACTTGAACACACCCAGAGCCATGATTATCCATTCTCATAGGTGACATCTTCTCATGGGATTGATGCAGTGGCTACGACAAGAATAATAACTACCCTCTTTAGCACCCACGAGGAAGTATGACTACGTATAACTCATAGATAGAGTTATCCCGATTACCATCATGTGTTACATGATATGAGAATCTAACCTTACTATATACAACTCTGCCCTAATTAACAAGATGTAAATTTTTTCACATTTTTAACTGAAAATCCTATTATATTTTAAAAGTTAGTCGAATTTCACATGATAACCACTTTAGTATCTTTAGAAATATGATAATTTAACAAGTATAAATTCATGTATATTTTCCAGACATAAATCATATAAATAAGGCGTTATCTCGTTAAGGATCCCTTTTACGTATTAGAAATTTTGTATTAAAATCAAGTAAATCCCTCCGTTTTTCGTGATTAGGGTTTTAGCAAACAATCCAGGACAATAAACGAATGCCAAATACATGCATTTACATAAAATCGAGGTATATATAATCTGTGCAAGTAAACATGAAATTTATCCGATTAATCGGAAAAATATGTCGTATTTATAGTAAATATGCAAAATCATAAATTTAGAGCAAAATACAATATTTGAGATATTAAAAATCACGAATATGGTAAATGACGTCTGAAATACACTTGCTCGAACTCGGGATTCACGGTTACCACGACTACGATTGGAGTTGGACGAAGATTTTCCTCTTTTCTTCTCTTCCTCTCCTCCTCTTCTCTTCTCCTCTCATTCTGTCATTGATTCTGCTGGAAAAGCAAACCCCAAATCCCTTTAAAACGAAGGAAAAATGGGGGTCACATGGAACACACGGGTGGGCACTTTCGAGCCGGTTAGTGGTCATCAGGTGCAACTTTCGCATTTTTACGCTGCCGAGTTGGCCTTTCGCTAGTCTAACGCCAATCCTCGTAGTTGTTTCCCGCTCCCGTCCCGCCTCGGGCGACCCTCAAGCGGTGCATTCGTATTTTTTCGCTCGAGTGGTAGTGGAGCGCCCTGTGCTCCTTATCCTATTTTGCCTCATTTTGCTCAATTATCAAATTTTTTCACATTTTTAAACCTAAACATGATTTTCATCTATATAATTATTCCATAATTATTATATTTTGAGATCGAGATATCACACTCTCCCCCACTTAAGGAAATTTCGTCCTTAAAATTAAACAAAACTACATACCTCAAGAAAAAAAGTGGAATATTTACTTCGAATTTTCTCTTTGTGCTCCTAGGTGGCATCCTCCGATGAATGATTCCTCCAGAGCACTTTCACCACGGAAAGGGTCTTAGTGCATAACTTCTAATCCTTTCTGTGACGGAACAGATTTTTTTTTTCTCGAAAGCTTCAATCAAGACAAGAACAGGGCAGACTTACAGGGTAAGACTTCTACAGAAATTTCGGCAGAGTCACCTTTGTAACTGAATGAAATTCTAAAAGTTCACCCTGTATGATCAACTATTATAAGCACACAACTAACAATTATCCACAATTCTTCCTACAGCGTTTATATACAGGATCACATGTGCCATTCATGGCATAAATCTATAGAAACGTTAGCTACACTAACAGTTCAATAACGAGATACCGTCTAGGACCTGTACGTATATCCAAAAGTTTAGAGTGGAAGCTAAACTATTAACCTATAGAAGCATAGTTTTCTTTTACCATCACATACATCATATGTATTCTATACAAAACCCACATGTGCATGAAAATTTATAAATATAAGATCAGTATATAAAAATCACATGATCAATCAAGTCTTTACGTCAACAGGCTCTCCCAAAATGGCTCCAAAATGCTTTGGGTCCTCAAAAGTCTTCAGAATTTTCTTTCAATCACTTTTTCTTGTCGGGCACTAACTCTACTGCTCATCTGGAGGGGAAAAATAATAAAACAGTAAGCTGGGGCCCACAAGGTACATGCATATAAACGTAAAACAATGATGCGTGGAACGGTCATATAACTGGCAAGTGTAAATGTTAACTTAAACTGTGAATTTGAAATCGTAAACTATAAGCGAAACTATAAATGGTAAATCAGAATTCAGACACTCGTAAATCAGAAACGATACACTATAAGTCAGAAACCTATTAATCGTAAACTATAACATAGCATAATCTGCATTGCACTTTCCAAGATACCCTACTAGTCGAGGGGGCGAATAATCGAGAATGGGACCGTCACCCACAACCAAGGCCTATCACCGTAACATGTATATCCCATCCCGAGAGATCTCTCATCAGAGTGCCACCCGAGGGTAGGCCTTTAACTGTGGTTCTTCCTAATTTTAACGCCCCGAGGGAGGACGGACCACAAATAACTCCATGGATAGAGTTATCTTGACACGCTCAAAGTCCTAAGGCATGCCGGGAGAACCTATCCGATGCATTACACCCTGTCCTAAATAACAAAAGAACTAATAACATCTTTATCAAAACCTTCTTTCATAATCATAGTTTCACAATTTACTTTCAGTTAACTTCAGATTGTACATAGAATTTTTATCGGTACAAGTCCGTGTAAATTTTCAAAAATAAATTATACCGGGAGCTTCATTTCAATATCAATTGACTTTTATATAACAGGAGCTATGATTACAAATCATTAAAACCCATTTATTTTCGTACTTAGGGCTTCGCCAAAACTTTCGAATTCAAATCGATCTCTAAACATGTTCTTATTCATGAAATTAATGCCATAAATCCATACACATACATTAAAACATGCAATTTAACCAAAAGTTTCTAATATTTTCGAGTTAGGGTTTCACACATACTTTCGGAACCAAATCGAACACTATTTACATGCATGTACATGAAATCGAAGCCAAAACTTGCAATAAACATGAGTAAATACAAAATCTAATCGAACAATCGAAGGAAACATGCTTCATTTACTTTAAACATCCATCAACATCATTTTAGAGCATCTTTGTCAACTTTAAAGCAAGAGGAATGGTAAAACGAAAACAACGTCCGAAGATACTCCGTCAAATGATCTACCGTATATTTTATGGGAGTGGATTGAACAAGTGATTTCCTTTCTCCTCTTTCTCTTCTTTCTTCTTCTTCCTCTCCTTCGTGCATGGTCTCGCTTCTCTCTCCCTATTCCTTTTTCCTTCAATTTATAACAAAACTAAGTCAAAGAAGGTGCAGTCAATGAGTATAGCGTGGCTGACGCTTCGCGAGCTGGGCAAACATCGATTGTGCGCCGTAATGCTCGGCGCACGGGCAGCGCCACACGACTACTTGCTGAACTCGGGTATTTTTTTAACTTTTTACTTTCAACCATCATTTTTCACATGTTTGGCCTCTTAATGATACTCATTATTCTAATTACTTCCAATTTTCACGTTTTTCGATTTCGGGGCCTCACACTCTCCCCCACTTAAAGAAATTTCGTCCTCGAAATTAAATAAATTACATACCTCAAGAGAATAAGTGGGGATACTTACTTCGGATCTCTTCTTCGCATTTCCAAGTGACCTCATCCGGTGAATGATTTCTCCAAAGCACTTTACCAAGGGCCTCACACTTTTGATCTAGAATCTGTATCGGCTCCTCGACATAGGATAAATCGTTGTTAATAGTCAATGGCTCATACTTAATCACGTGTGCCAGATCGTGGACATATTTTTGAAGTATCCATACATGAAATATATCGTATACGTCCGGCAGACTAGGTGGTAGTGCCATCCGGTAAGCTACCTCCCCGATCCTCTCCAGAATCTCAAATGGACCTATGAAACACAACTTCAATTTTCCTTTTACTCCGAACCTGAACGTTTCCTTTGACAGTGAAATTTTTAGAAAAATAAAATCTCCTATCTCAAAGCTCAATTTTGTCATCCCCCTACCCGCATAGCTTTTCTGCCTGTTTTGAGTAACTTTCAGATTATCATAAATCAATTTAATTTTCTCCACATTTTCTTTCATGATTTCAGGACCTAAAATTCTCTTATCTCTGATCTTCTCCCAATGAATCGACGATCTATATTTTCTCCCATACAGTGCCTTAAAAGGTGTCATGCCGATACTAGCCTAATAACTGTTATTACACAAAAATTCAGCCAGTGCCAGATAAGTGTCCCAGGCCCTCTTCATTTCCAACACCGAGGCCCTCAACATATCCTCAAGAATTTGAATGGTATGCTCCAATTGGCCATCAGTCTGAGGGTGATACGAAGTACTGAATTTCAACTCCGTCCCCAACTCTTTATACAAGCTTTCTCAAAACCTTAAGACAAAACGGAGATCCCTATCAGACACAATCGATACAGGTATTCCATGAAATCTTATAATTTCATTTATATATAATTGGGCCAATCTGTCATGAGAATATGTCGTCCTGATCACCAAGAAATGGGCCGATTTCGTCAGCCTATCAACTATAACCCAAATGGCATCATGATTCATGGGAGTCTTTGGTAAACCTGATACAAAATCCATAATAATATCTTTCCATTTTTAACTCGGGATAGGCATTGGCTGTAATAACCTAGAATGCTTCCTCCTTTCAACTTTCAATTACTGACATATAAGGCATTTTTCTACATAAGCCATAATATTTCTCTTCATATTCCTCCACCAGAAAGTTTTCTTCACTCCTGATACATTTTATTCGTCTTAGGATGGATTGTATACCGAGACCAGTGAGCTTCGTTCAAGATTTTTTCTTTCAATTTTCTATCGTCCGGTACACATAATCGGTCTCTGAACTTTAATACTCCATCAGTCCGAACATTAAAATTAGCTCGGGACTCTTTATTCGGATCACTCACGATATCCATAAGGAATGAGTTATTCACTTGTCTCTCCTTAACTTCATTAATTACCTCCGACTGGATCTGAAGATAAGATAAAAGTATTCTATCACCTCGAATATATCGTTGGATATCACACTAATTCAGATAATCCAACATTTTCATCTGCTTGATTTGCAACTTAGCCTCATACCCCAATCGATACGATTATTCAAGTTAGTTTGATAGAGAAGTCGATCTTCTATACGGTGTTCGTACCAGTGATATGGTCGTAACGCATTTGAAAATCTTCAAATTGATAATAACACCTCTAATCGATAATTTATCCCACTACGTTGTAGATGCGAAAGCCCTGGATCATCCATGACTGATATGCAACACGTCAATAGTTGGGGTCGAAACCCTCCTAGTTGAGAATGATGGAAGTTCTACTTGACTTTGCGATTTTCGCCAATCGAATGGAGTCAGCATCTTCTTCTTTGACATACGACAATTCACGACGCATAACCCTAGGTTACGAGGAACCCACTAATCTTTGTTGCTTATACATTAAGAAAGGTGATGGTCCGATCTTGGAATCTGTAATAATAGGCTTTGGTGGTCCTCTTCTTTCGAATAGATGAACGACAGAAGTTTGCACAATCACTGCCTAAGATTCGGAAGTCAAGGTGTTGAGAGTTTGTACTATGAGATGAGTCACTCCACATGAATGCCATCATATGTTTTGCAGGAGTCTCCTGTGCACGTATTTTGTCAGCTCAATAACCTGTAAGATAAGAAAACTTTAAACCTAACTAATATTAATACTCTAGCCTACCAATTTCCTCCCGATCCCAAAATATCTTAGATCCTAAACTCAAAATATATGATACATTTCATGATTCAGAATCACCAACGATCTTCTAAGTCCTCAAGAAAACACTATAAATTTTTCCTCAACGTAGAATAATCATTGATATATTAAGTTTTCAGACCACTTAGCGAATCCAGATTTCAAAATATCAAGCCTTGAAAGTCCTCCAAAATATATACTATTTTCAACGCAGACTTGATTTATTAGAAATATATCTAAATGCTCAAATATCATTGAATCGTCTAACAACCTCAAACATTATCAACTCAAAAATTCCTCAAGTATTCACACAGAATTTTAATTCTTTGTACCATTAAGTTGTGATAACCCGAGCTCAAATCCCCGAAATCAACCCGGACAGTCACGATAAAAATCTCAAATTATCCAAAATTATCAATTATACGTCATCAATGAACTCAACATCATTAAAAATATCATTAATGAACCTTATAAACGCATCATTAATTCAATATCCATAATAATAATAATAAATAATTTCAATAACATCGATATTCAAAATATCAATCATTATAATAAAAATCTAATAAATATTGAATAGTAATAAAATCAACAAAAACCTTAAATCTCTATCCTGGGAGCCTCAATCTCTGAGCTTACCTCTACCTGGAGTTTACACAATAACACGCGATTTCTTTTATTCTGCTATCAACCTTTCTATTCTGGAGCCAATAAAATACAAGAGTGGGCCGAATACCCAATAAATAAAAATAAACAATAATAGAAGAGTATAATAAAGTATCTCGGACGATAAAATAATGAATAAAATTAATAACAATGGTGATATACCAACTACTGTCTGATATTCAATAATATGCCGTATCCACAACTCAAAAGCCATATGAATAACTGAATAACAAGAAACAATATGGATTCCATTGAATCCGATTATTAGCTCAATACAAGGTCACAACTGTATGAATGATCAAGAATCTCCATGAACCTTGTTCTACCATAGTGAACCAAAGGTCGCGTATTTATGCCCCCGATGGTTGGGTAAGTCCCATGAGGTCACCGGGCATCCATGATATCCCTACTACCCTTACAGTCCTCCTAGAGGCTGTACACGTAGTATGCTCATACCATATGCGATACCCCTCGCCAATGATACCCTAAATATCATTCTGTACGATGGTCACTAGGTTATAAGTATCCCTTTTCAATATCAATAATCTCAACTAACCATACAAGATAACAAGAATTTGATTTTTTGTCAAATTTGATGTCATGACTGTACGAGATAACAAGAATCTCCCTAGACCCTATTCAACCATAGTGAACCAAAGGCCATGTATTTATACCCCCAACGGTTGGGTGAGTACCACGAGATTATCCGGTATCCATGATATCCCCACTATCCCTACAGTCCTCCCAGAGGCCTGATCCGTAATATACTCATACCATCTCCGATACCCCTCGTAAATAATATCTCAGATATCATCATCTATGATGGCTACTAGGCTATAAGCATCCTTCATCAATATCAACAATCTCAACCTCCGGAATGAAATAGGTATTGGAAAAGTATATAAATTACTCTATGGTCTCATGAATTTTCATTCGTTCGATTACCGCAGAGACTTCATACACTCTCCTTTAATTATCCATAGAGTACCAATAAAATATACATATACCATCAAAGCCAACACAAAGATCGATCACCACAAGAATAGGGAAAAATTCAAGGAAATTCAAGAAATTCGGCGGACCATATATATGTATATATTATATTATACTTGATCATAATCGGCCATCCCGACATATCAAATATCACATCTAAGACTACAAAATATCATCAATCTTATCGTTATCGAACAAACCCACGATTCTCATCTTATTTGACTATCCCGAATAATTTCATAAAAATCCAATTGGAATAATACCTACCGATAACTTCCTCCTCAATCCATCAATAATTTCAAGATATATATATATTTATACATCGTTTACATTCAAATATATATATATGTGTATGAATATATGCAAATATATATATATATATATATATACAATTACATACATACATATGTATGTATGTATACTAACACAACATACTCTGTCTCATATAAACCTATAGAACTACATTTTGCCACACCTGCAACTGCACACAGCCTTACACATATTTACACACACCCACCCACCCACCCACCCACACACACACATATACATAAATGTATTCATATATATACGCGCATACACACCCACGCACTACGCATTGTGCATTGAGCACACTCATACCCGCACATACACCACTGCCCGTCAGCTCACAACCATTGCCAACCATGTTTTCTAGATCCGTATACACATACACACGTATATAACTATATATATACATTGTATTCTCTCACAGCCATATACACGTATTACCTATATAGGTACTCTATCGTATGACCTATGCATATACCCACGTATATACATACTACTACATACATTTACACATTCATCTGCATAGTAATACAATACGAAACATACACGAAAATTTCACCAACAGTATAAACAGAGCACGAGGCTCTGTTTCTCTCATTGTTCATCGAATTCTCACAATAGAACAAGAAATCTCAACTTTTATTGCTATAACATATAAAACGAGGATTTATCACTCCATTAAACAATATATCGAGCCTCAATTCGTCATTAAACCCTAAAAATTTTCGGTCTTTTGTTAATAGTGTAGTGGCTTTGTTTTTCGATTTCCCTCTCCTCAACAAAGAATGCCACTGATTTTCACAAAATCACAATATGCAAGGGAGGGAATAACATCAACAAGAAGAAAAGGAGAATCTACTTGCAGAAAATTGGATTGTTACTTGCCTCAATTCCTTCTTCACTCTTCGACGTCGGTGGCGGCAAATCGGCAGAGCAATCATCCAATTCCCTCCCATCTTTTCTAACCCTACTGCCCCATTTAAATAATGAGAAGGCCGACTAAAGTTTCGTCCCAAAATTTTCATATGAGCATCAATTTCTTTCCCTCTCTTCACTGCCACGATCGCACCGCCCCTCCTTCCCTCTTTCCTTCTTTCCTTTCTGAAGCTTTTCCTTCTTTTTCCTTTCTTTCTTTTCTTTTTCTTTTTTCTTCCTTCGTTTGATATTATTATTATTATTATTATTATTATTATTATTATTATTATTATTATTATTATATTTAAATAAATTAATTTAATTGAGCGACCCCACGTTTTATTCCTAAACCCTTGATCTGAATACTTTAAATTTATTAGGCCCAAATATCTAAGCTCAATTCATCAGTCATGATGCATCCGGATCCGACTTCGAATGCATTCGGCTGATCCGCTTGTCCTGATTCTGGCACCGTTCCTTGAGTTGGATCCTACACACCACTAAAAAGAATAGGATGTCAGCGTGTCGGTGAAAAGTTGTCCCACCGAAAATACTGACGCCAAATCGCAAATGTACCTTCAAAGATAAGAAGGTTTCTGAAACTGAAAATTGAGAAAGAGAGAGAGAATGTGTGTGTGTGTGTTTTCCAGATGAAAGAGAGACGAGACTGTCTTCATGAATTTGGAAAGTGGGGAGGCAGTAAATAGTCATGAGAGGCGCGCTTGTATGCCTTAGGTTTTTTGGAGTAGTCTGAGTCAGAGTTTGCGTAGTAGAAAGTATCAATGATTCAGAGCGTTTGTAACAGAAAGCGTAGGTAACTGAAAGCATGCCTGGAATGAGAGTTCCAGAGCTTACTTATGGTTGAGCAGGCAATCTTCTTTCTTTGGAAGGAGTGATCCCTGTATGATTTGTTGGCTGGCATGCCTTTTCAGAATTGATGCCAGTTGCCAAAAGGATTGAAATAGTTTCCTTACATGGCGGTCAGCAATTTTCTAAATCGCTTACCTTCCTTTTGCGTTTTTTACCATTAGAGCATCCCAATTGGTAGGAGATTGGAAAAATCTGGCGCCTTCCTTACAAGAAAGGCGTCGATTTTGTCAATATCCATTTTGGGAATCAGTAAAAATCGTGAAAATTGTCAAGAGAGCCGTTGCTGGCTATTTGATTGATTTGTGGCTGACTGCCTTCCTGAGTCTAGACCAATGATAGCGCTGATCGGGCCTCGGGGACTTTCACGGTTTGGGCCTTTAGGCCCCGTTGGGCTGCTTTTACGCAACTGCTTCGCATTCCTTCGGCCTCCGCTGACCGTGGCCCATATTCCGACGATTTCAATCACTAGCTCCCTCATGCCTAGGGCTCAGAATTTAGCCTCCCTCATGCATGATGGGATGCCCCTTATTGCCCTTGGCGTTTGAGGATCCCGTGAGAACTCCGCGAAAGGCGCCGAGGAGTGTTTCGATCGAATCAATCGCTTTGGTCAATTTCTAGGTGAGAACAACGTTGACCGGGAGTTGTTGACCGGTCTTCGTCAATTCCGAGAACAATGTCGACTCAAAATTGTTAATCGCTCCCTTTGCCGATTCCAGAACAATATCGATCAAATTGTGACCGTTTTGGCCGGGCCCCGTGAGAAGCTTCGATGGACGCGTGGCCATTAGGTGTTTGTAGGCCAAGAAGACACGCTGCCTTCGTTGGTCGGGCGAAGATCCCTATTAATGCATCGGGATCCGCCCAAGAGCCAAGCAGGAGCCGACACGCGGGCGTGATCGACGGCGTCCTTAATGAGGCGTTTTAACGTGTGCTTGGCGTCTAAGTTTTCCCTCAACTCTTTGAAAATCCTTTACTCTTCCAAGTCTCTGTCTTCTCCGTTCCTAACTTTCAGAAACCCTAATCCTTCGAGTAAGTCATGGCATCCGTCGCAAACATTGCTTCCGTTTTGAGAGAGAGTGACGTCAAAGCGCTGTGTGCTGAGTTTAACATTCCAAAGGAAATTGCGTGGAGAGTTCCAGGAAGGAATGACAAGGCTCTTGCTCCTCCGGAGGGGCATATCACACTCTACGAGGCCCACTTGAGGAGCGGCCTTCGTATCCCGCAGTCGGACGACTTGGAGTCTCTTTTGAAGGCTCTGCGAGTACCCATTGCCCGCTTCACGCCAACGCTATCTGGTATCTTTGCACTATGTGTATTTTTCTTCGCAAGTGTGGTAAGAAGCTTAGGATGTCCACGACTAGCGTTTTGTTTAAAATAAATCAGGGATGAGAGTGGATATCGCTCGTCCCCCGTTCTAGTATAAAGATAAATAAAGTCATATACGACTCATTGAAGAACTGGAAGAACCAGTTCTTCTTCATGAGCGTGGGAATGGCCTGACCCTTTCAAAAGGACTGGGGCTAGGTTCTGGAGGCATATACGGGGACGCCGTCTGTGGCTGAGACGGCGGCCCAGGAGTGGGAAGTCAAGGCAATAAAGGAGAACCCCAACGAGTTCAATCAGGATTTTTTGGTTTCCCGAGAGGAGACTAAGAAGGTGAATTGGGGTCTGCCATCCTCAGTTCGAAAACCTACACCGCCGATGAGGATGATGAATCCAGAGGATTCCAAGGGCATTATCATCAGTATGCGGCATACAGACAAACGGTTTATTGGCCCGCTGCCAGAAAAGGTGCTGGAGACGCCCTCGTCGTCATCGTCCCTCATTGACTACATAAGGTCGGGATCTCTGGGCAGTCACCTGGCGCGCATTGTGGGCCCGGAGAAGACCTATGAGGACCGCCCAGATTCAGGAGTCATCTGCACAAAGCCGCGCCGCAAGTGGTTCCCGTGTCAGCTCGACAGAGTCTTTCGAGGAGCCAGCTTGTGAGCTGGTGGTAGGCGTGAGGGAGCCATCCGTTAGCTCCCCAGTCGCGCTGACTTCTACTGCGGAGCCAATAGTGGAGCTCGATCCTCCGGTAGCTGGTCCAGACGCTGCATTTGAGGATCCTGCAGCTGCCGTGGATGAGTCTGATGATATCCTGGAGCGCATTCTGGAGGAGGGAGCTACGAGCTCAGCTCAAGCGGATGCTCCTAGTCCACCGCCACTTAGGCCGGGTCTAGAGGCCAAGCCTGTGAGGCCCGCGAGGAAATTTTGGGAGGTATAATTTTTGGTGATCGGTTCCTCGTACTTTCCCCTTTCCAAGTTGCTAACTTGCTCTTTGTCTGTTTTTTATGCGGCCGTTGAAGGTGGCCTCTGCCTTTTTCAAGGTGGTGGAGCAGCGTGATAAGGCGTTGGCTGAGAGGGAGGCGGAGATAGCCTGGCTGGACGCCAAGCTGGCCGCTTTAGCAGGAGAGCATCGCGAGGAGACTGCCGCCCTCGAGGCTGTCTTGGCTAGAATGGACACGGAGATCGCCAACTTGAGAGCTGAGAATGCTCGTTTGAAAGAGGAGGATCAGAGCAAAGCGAGCAAGAAACGGCTTGCAAATCGGATATTCACCCTGGAGAATGAGCTAGGTCTTCGGATTCGCCCCCATGAGGTCGAGGGCATGCTGCACGCACGGTTGTTTGAGGGGGTCCAGGCTGTCGGCGTCTTGTGAGGCTGATCAACCCTAACTTCCCTGTTGAGTACCTTCATCTAGAAAACCGTGGGGCGCAGCATAAGGATGACCTTGTGGAGGAGCCCCGGGACAGTCTGAGGCGGCCGCTGCCACCTTAGCCTTTTGTACCTTTTCCTGTTTGTTCTTATGTATTTTTGTAACATATTTAAAGCAATGAAATGAAAATTCTTACAATTCTATGTCCATTCATTTTCGCTGCTTGTGTTTGTATGCTTTGTTGCATGGGACGGCCAACTGAATTGGCCGATTGGTGTTGTTTGGTTGCCTAGGAAGCTATGATCTTAGGCTTGGCAGGCGATTGTGTTAACCAACCTGGCGGCGCTGTCCAAGTGATGACTTGGACGGCCATCGTTGGAGAAGGACGCTTCTCCCTTCGACCGTCGCTGACTGATCCCGCTATCTACCAGTAGAGGAGGTCGTTGCATATGCTGCGTAAGCCCCCCAAGGTTTTGACCGCTATCGGGCCACTTGGATGATCAAGGTTTAGAACGACCGCTAATGGACCGCTCGGATGACCGAGGTTTATATTAGGCCGCTTGTGGGCCACCTGAATGACCAGGGTTTAGATACGACCACTAATGGGCCGCTCGGATGATCGAGGTTCAAGTTCGACCACTTATGGCCGCCTGGATGACCAGGGTTTAACGAGAGGGTGAAGACCCTCCCGACTTAGGGGCAGTCTAGGTCCGGTAATCTACAAAGAAAACACATGCACATAGGAAGGATGCTAGGTAAATACTTATTTTTCACAAAATCAAAACAAGCAAGCGAGTGTAAATAGTAATGCAAATGCGTACCTGTGTCCGCTACTGGAAGTATCGTTTGAGGTGGATGGCGTTCCACATTCACGGAACCAATTTCCCGTCTAGGCTCCGGAGTTTGTAAGCTCCGTTTCGCAAAACGGCGGAGACGAGAAAAGGCCTTTCCCAATTAGGGGAGAGCTTGTTGCGGCCGGCCAGCTTGCCTGTGGCCTCGACCCCTCGTAGAACTAGGTCCCCCACATCGAATCGTCATGCCTTAACCTTTTTGTTGTAGTATCGAGCGATTCGATGTTGATAGGCTATTGTCCGTACTCTGACAGCGTCGCGGGCTTCTTCTAACAAGTTTAAGTGCTCCCTGATTTTTTGGGAGTTAGTCCGTGGGTCAAAGGACTCCACCCTAAGACTTAGAAGCCCGATTTTGACCCGGATTACCGCCTCAGTCCCGTAACAGAGGCTGAAGGGTATCTCGCGCGTTGGTTCCTTTGGGGTTGTTTGATGAGACCAAAGAACGGAAGGGAGCTCGTCCGCCCAGGAGCCCCCTGCGTCCTCTAACTTAGTCTTTAACCCGTGGAGTAGCGTTCGGTTTGTCACCTTCACTTGTCCGTTTGCCTGGGGGTATGCCACCGAAGTGTGGAGCAACTTGATGCCAAAACTGGTGCAATACTTGCTGAAGCGTTTCCCAGAGAATTGGGTCCTGTTGTCGGTCATGATGACCTTGGGGATGCCGAATCTACTAACGATGTTCTGGCGGAGGAATTCCAGGGCATTGTGTTCTGTTATCTTAGCCAGTGGGACAGCTTCGACCCATTTGGTGAAGTAGTCGATGCTCACGATGATGAATTTCCTTTGCCCCGCGGCAATGGGAAACGGGCGGAGGAGATCGAGCCCCCATTGTGCGAAGGGCCAATGGGCCTGAAGGGCCTTCAGATCTGCGGATGGCCAGTGGTGAAGGTTGCTGTGAAGCTGACAGTTTTCATATTTCTTCACAAACTCCAGCGCGTCTTTCTTCATCGAGGGCCAGTAGTAGCCCTGGCGTATGACCTTGAAGGCCAAGTTTTTTCTGCCAATGTGTGACTCGCAGATCCCAAGGTGAACTTCGCCTAAAGCGTAGTCAGCCTCCTCAGGAGTTAGACAGTGAAGGTATGGAGTCGAGTAGCATGCTCTGTGACAACCGTCCACAACCATAGCATACCCAATTTTTGACTCGACTGCTTTGGCCTTCTCCACGTCCTCTAACAATGATCCGTTCGCTAGATAGTTTAGAAAATGTGTCATCCAGTTTTCCACTTCGAAAATCTGCATGGCCTCTCGCTTCTCAATGCTGCGAGCGTCTAAGATCTCCCGCATGTCCCTCGAATACTATTCTGAATTTTCGACAGCAGCGGCTTTGGCCAACTGGTCCGCCTTCCAGTTTTCGATTTTGGGAACGTGAACTAGGGTTAGTTTGTCAAAACCCTGGGCGGCCTCCCTTGCCTTTGCCGAATACTTGGCCAAGAGGGGTTATTCGCCTCAAAGTCTTCGTTAACCTGGTTAACGATCACCGAGTCGGGTGAAATCGCCAAAGATTCGGGCAGAGGACTCCACAACCACAATCCGGCTAGCAAGGCTTCATACTCGGCAACGTTATTGGTTACCGGAAAATTGAGCCTGAGGGAGTATTTCACTTCAAACCCGTCGGGGGTTGTAAGGACCATTCCAGCGCCACTGCCTATGTCCGTAGAGGATCCGTCCACGTGAAGTATCTATTCTAGAACTCCGACAAGCAGTTCCACGCTTCGTGGCCGCTCGAGGACTCGGGGTCGACTCGACAATGAAATCAGCCTACTGTGCTTTCAGCGCATTTGGGCTAGAATTCGATGTCGAACTCGCCCAACTCGATAGCACATTTTACCAATCGTCTAGAAATGTCAGGCTTCTGGATGATGTTTTTCAGCAGCTGGTCCGTGAGGACCACTATCCGATGGGCCTGAAAGTAGGGCCTCAACTTTCGCGCAGAGAATATCAGTGCCAAGGCTAATTTTTCTACGCGTGAGTAACGGGTCTCTGGGACGGTCAACGTTTTGCTCATGTAGTAGACTGGCCGCTAGCGTCAGAGTCCTGGTGCACGAGGACAGAACTCAGGGATGCCTCCGACACTGCCAAGTAAAGATATAATTCCTCTCCTCCCTTGGGTGACACCAACAATGGCGGGCTGGCCGAATACCGTTTCAGTTCATCGAAAGCGGTTTGGCACTCCGCAGTCCATTGGAACCCGTTGGATTTGGTTCCTCTAAGGGCTTTAAAGAAGGGCTGGTATTTTTCACCGGACTTCACAAGGAAGCGGGACAGTGCTGCCAGCCGTCCAGTTAGTCGCTGGACTTCCTTTACGTTCCGGGGCGGTGCCATGTCGGCGAGCACCTTGATCTTCTCCGAGTTTGCCTCGATCCCTCGTTGGGAGACGATGAAACCCAAGAATTTACCGGAGGCCACTCCGAAGATACATTTAGCTGGATTCAGCTTCATGTGGTTCTTACGGAGCACCTCGAATGACTCTTCTAGGTCACAGATGTGGTCGCCGGTGACCTTACTCTTAACGAGCATGTCGTCGACATAGACTTCCATGTTGCGACCAATTTATTTTTCGAATATTTTGTTAACCAAGCGCTGGTAAGTTGCTCCAGCGTTTTTTAGCCCAAAAGGCATCACCTTGTAACAGTAGGTGCCCTGATGGTCATGAACGAAGTGTGCTCCTCGTCCTCCGGACTCATCCGGATCTGGTTGTAACCCGAATAGGCATCCATAAAGCTTAGCAGCTCATGTCCACCTGTTGAGTCAACTAATAGGTCGATCTTGGGCATGGGAAAACTGTCCTTTGGACATGTCTTGTTAACATCGGTAAAATCGATGCATATCTGACATTTTCCGTTGCTCTTCTTTACTAGGACGACATTAGAGAGCCAGTCCGGGTATTGGACTTTCCTAATGAAGTCAGCATCCAACAGCTTTTTAATCTCTTCACGGATGGCGATTAGTTTTTCAACGGAGTGGTTCCTCCGTCGCCCGGCTGTGCTTTGGAGTCAAGTCCCAATTTATGGACCATTATCTCCACGGGATTCCAAGCATGTCTCATTGAGTCCATACAAAAGAGATGCCTTTCTTCACGTAAACACAATCCGCTTCACCATGGTGGTTCGTAAGTGAGCCGCCAACTGCACACACTTAATCGGCTCCTCCGGTCAAGTGGAATTAGATCCGGGCTTCACCGGGATCGCGCTATCAAGAGTTGTCTCTGCCCCGATGGTTGAGTTTCCTAATCGTCGAAGCGCCGCCGCTGGGGTCAATTCCGTGATATGTAACAGTTTGGCCCTAAGTTACTCGGGTCACCAAAGACTCACTGACACCGTAGGGCGTTGGAAACTTCATTTTGAGGTGTGGAATCAAAGTGACCGCCTCGAACGCTGTCAAGCACAGCTTGCCTAGTCTGGCTTGTATACTGAGGGAAGGTCGACCACCAAGAAGATGAGCATTTGACTTGCTATTTTTGGATACGTACCCAATATGACTTCCAACTGGATAGTCCCTTGAAAGGGCACTGGCTCGTTGTCGAGGCCGATATAATGGCCTTGGCGCAGTTTTAGTTGGTTCTTTTTTAAGCCTAATTTGAAGAAAGCATCCAAGTAAAGCAAATCGCGAGAACTTTCATTATCAATAAATATTCGCTTCAGCTGGTAGTCTACACTCCCGTTCGAAACGAGCGTGGATACAACGAGGGGATCAGCATGGGGGGACACTACATGGGCTAAGTCATCATCACTGAAGCTGATAGTGTTATCTGCCGTGCGCTGTTTATTCCTCCCAGCCTGCTGTTCCTTTCTACCAGATGGGTTTTTAGTAGGTCGGGTGGTAACCATGTTAACCACCCCTACTGTAACCTGATTTTGGGGTGGAGTCTGCTCCTGTTCCTCTTCGCTAGCTACTCCAGAGCTCTGTCCAGGACCTCTAACAAATTTGGTGAGGTGGCCTCTTCGAATCAGCTCCTCGATCTCCCTCTATAGTGTCTTGCAGTCCTCAGTTGAATGGCCAGCAGAGCGATGAAAGTCACAATACTTCGACTGGTTTTCAGAGTCTTTCTTCAGTGGTTTTGGCCACTTCAGGAATTTTTCTCCGCGAATCAGTATGAGGACGTTTGAGCGCGTGTCCATCAGAGGTGTGAAACTAGTGAGCCCATAGTCTCTGCGTTCTAGGGGCCTAGTCCAGCGCTGCTTCTGGCGGGAGTGATATCCGCCGCTGTACTTCCTCTTCCCTTCACCAGGGAACGATCGAGGCTGATTCGTCCGTTCTGGACGTTTTGCCTCGTTGGCCTTTTCTGCTGCAGCGTAGGCCCAGGTGATAGATTCCGCCTCTCGGAAGGTCTGAGGATTTTTATATGCCAGGTGCTTGAAAAAGTCACCGTAGGTCAGTGCAGAGATGAAACTGCCCAACTTCATCTCCTTTGTAATCCGTGGAATCCGTCTTGCCTTTGCCACAAAATGATCCAGGAAACGCCGTGGGTTTTCTCCCGATTTCTGCTTGATATGGGAGAGATACCACAGCTGCTTTTCTTCCTGGGCCGGGCCGACGCATACCGAGCCAAGAAGAGATCTCGTGAGCTCACGAAAGCAGCGATGGTGCCCGAAGGAAGGTGATGGAATCAGATTCGAGCATCTCCCTTCGGGGCCGTGAGCGGGTAGCAGCGGCACATTGCCGAGTCTTCTAACCCTTGTAGACTCAGATGGGTGCGAAAGTGATCCAGGTGGTCAACCGGATAACTGCTCCCATCGTATGAGTCAAGGGATGACATCTTGAACTTCGTAGGCTTGAACTTCGTAGGCAGTGGACGGCTCAAGATGTCCGCTGTGAAAGGAGATCGGTCCAAGTCGATGCCGCGCTCCTCATCTTGGAACACACGGTTCCAGATTTTGTTCACTCGCGGATCTGCGTGAGTAGCGTTTGCTGATCTCTCGAGCCGAGGTAAACCTCAACTTCGTTTTATTATCTCGAGGGTTCAAGCAGGGGACTGAGCGCTCACGCCTCAGCGGATTTGGCAACCTCCGGAGGCTCGCTCCTAGCATCGCGTTCTCGCCTTCTCAGCCCGAGAATATCGGGGATTTTTTCTCTCCGGACTTTCCCACGGAGATGTGCTTCCAGAGCGTTCTTCAGCCTCGCTCGCCAGAACACGGAGGAGGCCGAATCGGGATTGCTCCTGGATCTCTCAGGTCTCTTAGCTGGCTTCTTTTTCCTCTGGCCGCCCTTTTCCGCAAGGGACGGACGGGTGGAGGAGGCACAGTGCCTGCTCGCTTTGATTGCAAAGTATTTGGAATGCATTTATTGTTGGCCAGACCGCTTCCATTAATCGGGCCGAAAGTAGGGCGCCCGGCACTCTCCCATTGTCCCGTTGACCGCGGCACCAGCAGCGAGGTCTTGGTCGGGATTGGTGATGTCTCTAGCGGGGTCGCTAGCTTGAGCTCTCGTGTTCACCATTGCGAATGCAGAATCAGATAGTGAAAAACAGAGACGTGCGAATTTGTGGTTAGCTTTTGTAAGCGTTTCCTACAGACGGCGCCAATGATGCGTCATTGGATCCGAATTTCGAACAGATTTTGGCTGATTTGCTTGTCCTGGTTCCAGCACCATTCCTTGAGTTGGATCCTGCACACCACTAAAAAGAACAGGAGGTCAGCGTGTCGGTGAAAAGTTATCCCACTAAAAACACTCCGACGCTCAAGTTGGTAAACAACATTCGAAAGATAAGAAGGTTTCTGAAACTGAAAATTGAGAAAGAGAGAGAGTGAGTGTGCGTGTGTTTTCCAGATGAAAGAGAGACAAGACTGTGTTCTTGAATTTGAAAGGTAGGGAGGCAGTAAACGGCCATGAGAGGCGCACTTGTATGCCTTAGGTTTTTTGGAGTAGTCTAAGTCAGAGTTTGCGTAGTAGAAAGCGTCAATGATTCAGCGCTTTTGTAACAGAAAGCGTATGTAACTGAAGGCGTGCCTGGAATGAGAGTTCCAGGGCTTACTTATGGTTGAGCAGGCGATCTTCCTTCTTTGGAAGGAGTGATCCCTGTATGATTCGTTGGCTGACATGCCTTTTCAGAATTGATACCAGTTGCCAAAAGAATTGAAATAGTTTCCTTTCATGGCGGTCAACGGCTTTCCAAATCGCTTACCTTCCTTCTACGTTTTTTTACCGTTGGAGCGTCCCAATTGACAGAAGATTGAGAAAATCTGGCGCCTTCCTTACAAGAAAGGCGCCGATTTTGTTAATATCCATTTTGGGAACCAGTAAAGATCGTGAAAATTGTCAGGAAAGCTGCTACTGGCTGTCTGATGGATTGAGGGCTTAAGTGGGCCTGGGCCATAAAAGCCTTTTTATTTTTGGCCTGTTGCTACAGTGATTCCGGTCAACGCTGGCGTTGACCGTCTACTCGCGCGTGAGCCGTCTTCCGGAGTCCAGATGGTCAACGATGGAGTTAACCGTCTTGGGCCTTTCACGGTTTGGGCCTTTGGGCCCTATTGGGCCGTTTTTACGTTAATCATTTGGCGTTCTTTTTGGACCTCCGTTGACCATGGGCCAGCCCATATTTTGGTGTACCCATCAAGTCCATATAGTTCAAACTTATATTTTCAACCCGAACTATAAAACTTTATGTTTAAAATTACTAAAAATAATTATCTCAACTAAATAATAAAATTAAAATTATTTGAGGTATAATAAATTCTCTACAAAATGCCTGTAATAGCCTGCCATACCAAGAAAGCTCCTAACCTCAGTCACAGACGTTAGCCTACTCCAATTTGTAATAGTCTTCACCTTATTTGAATCCACAGAAATACCATCGACAAAAATTATATGCTCCAGAAATATCACATTCTCCAGCCAGAACTTACATTTACTCAGCTTAGTATACAATTTTTTCTCACGGAGCACTTGAAGTACCATCTTTAGGTGAGTTTCATACTTCTCATAATCTTTTGAATATATTAGGATGTCATCAATAAAAACCACCATAAATTTATCCAGATACGGCCTGAACACCTTAGTCATCAGATCCATCAAAGCAGTAGGGACATTCGTGAGGCCAAAAGGTATAACAAGAAACTCACAGTGGTCGTATCTTGTTCTAAAGGCAGTCTTAGCTATATCTTCTAGCTTGATCCTCAGCTGATAATAATCAAATCACAAATCGATCTTCGAAAATATCCGAGATCCTTACAATTGATTAAATAAATCATTAATACGCGGCAACGGATACTTATTCTTAATCGTGATTTTGTTTAACCCACAATAATCAACACAACCGTAAAAAATCCATCTTTTTCCTCACAAATAATACCGATGCACCCCAAGGAGATACACTCGATCTGATAAAGCCCTTATCTAATAATTCCTATAACTATAACTTTAATTCTTTTAATTCAACCAGGGCCATACGATATGGGGATTTAGAAATCGGGTTAACTCCATAAATGATTGCAATTTCAAACTCAATTTTTCGGTGTGGAGGTAATCCAGGCAATCCCCTTGGAAAATACATCCTTAAAATCATAAATAACAAGGATAAAATTAACCGGCACACTATGACTCCCAGTGGTGTAGGCATATGCCAGGTAAGCCTTACACCCACTTTTCATCAGATGCTTGGCATACAAAGTAGAAATTAATATAGTCACCTCCTTCTTCCTAATACCTTAAAAGATAGAGGGTCTCATATCGAGAATATCAAAACAAATCCTTTTTAGAAAATAATCAATACTTGCATGATATTTAACTAGCTAGTCCATCTTTAAAATTATATCAAAATCACCCATGTTCAACAACACCAAATTCACAATTAAATATTTTTCATTCACCTCAACCACACATCCAGGATACACAATATCAGCAACCATAAAAAATCCAGTGGGAGTTAACACAGATAATGCATAATCCAAAATGCAGGGGCAGATACAATACACTATGTAAATTGTAGAGAAATAAAAGAGTTGGTGGATCCCGAATCAAATAATATAGAAGTAGAAACTCTACAAATATAGAGGGTACCTTCTACAACGTTCGGAGATGCCTCCAGATCTTGAACAGTCACCGCAAAAGCCTTAACCGTGACAAAAGGCTTCTTTAATTCTATCCTCGGAGGTAATGGATAGTCTTTCACCAAGTAGTCCTACTGTCCACATCTAAAACATGCTCCCGATACCTTGCGATATACTTGTCCCGGATGCTTCCTCTCACAAAAGGTACAATCAGTGGCTAATACTCTAGAACTAGTAACTGACTGAGCTGGAATGATATTGTGAAGGTAAAACACGTCACTATTTACCTTAACTCTAATTTACTCCTACTTTATCAAAATTCTTGAAGCCTTTCCCCTTACTTCTCTCCCGTGTCACATAGACCAATGCTTCAGGTTAAGAGGACAAGTACTTCTCTCCCCTTACTTCTCCTTATTTCTTTATTAAGAACCGCCAGTTTTGCAATCAATAATATAGATTTGACTAATTTCCCAAGAATCTAATAAAAAGGTTAATAGCCACAAGCTAAGCATCTCATCATTAAATTTAATATCCATATCGGACAATTAATTAAAACACCATTAAAATTCATTTACGTGGTTAGTGATGGAGCTTCATTCCTTGAATTTTAATTGCATCAACTTCTTCAAGTAATACAATTTATTATTACCCAATTTTGAGACATAAATTTCTTAAGCTTGTTACACAAGGTTCATGCATGCTTTTCATTTCGGATGTAATCATAAACATTATTGTCAATAAATTGTCATATGTACTCACAAGCTTACTCATAATCGAAAACTTACACTTCTTAAGATTTTGATTCAGATTTTTATGTGGTAAATATTAAAAAATATATTATTTTAATAAATAATAAATCATTCATTTTACTTCTCCAAATATTAAAGTGTATTTCATTACCACCCTGCATCAATTCAAACAAAATTCAACATGATAATTCAAACCATTTGATAACACTTTGGATTCCAATTGCCAAGTTTTATTCAAAAAATTGAGAATAAATTTCTACAAAAATCATTACTAGATTATTTGCTAGAATATGCAATGTAGTGACCAGAGCCCAGGTCCCTGGACCCAGCTTGATCAATTACACAAAAACATTTCAAACTACCGAAATTATTAATTATCCATCATATATTCAAATATCTATTAACATAAATGAACACAAGGTTTAAAATATTAATAAAAATCAATCATCTGACATATTAGAGGAACAAAATATCTAATACATTCATCGAAATCAAAGAATGCAATCTCAACAATAAATATATAGTCACTCTATAAAAGGAAATAACAATAATAAAATAAATATATTTTTCTCTCACTCACAAGCCACTAACTCCAAAATCATCTACACCTAGTACTCAATGGCAATCCCATGAACTTCAACTAGTACTACTGTAACTCTTTAAATTAAAGTCAAGAAGATACAAGAATAGGCCAAATGCCAATAAATAAATAATATCAATAATATAGAAATATAAATAAGTATATCAGGTTATAATATCAAATGTATAAAATTAATAATAGCACGCTTTACACAAATTACTATTTGTGACTCAATGTCATATCGTATATATGATCCAAAAGCCATATAAACAATTGAACATTAGAAATTCTGTCGAATTAAATTATCGACTCAATATAAGGATACCACTGTACGAGATACCAATAATCTCTATTGTACAAGATAAATAATCTCCATGGACCTTATACTACCATATGAACCAAAGGCCACATATTTATACTCTCAACAGTTGAAAAGGTACCACAAAATCATTTGATATCCATGATATTCTCACTATTCTTACAATTCTTTTAGAAGTTATACCCATAATATACTTATGTTATCTATGATATCATTCGCCAATGATATTCTTGATATCATTTTCTACAATAGTCAATAAGTTATAAGAATCCATTCTCAAGATCAACGATTTTAATATTCGGACTAAAATAGGTCTAAAAAAGTATATACAATTTTAAGGTTTTACAGACTTCTATTTTCCCAAATCTTTAGAATTTTTATACCTATTTTTTTATTTATCTATAGAGTACCAATAAAAGTTACACATGTTACTTTCAGGTTTCGTGAACTCCCATTTGCTCGAATACTTTAGAGTTTCCTTATATCTGCTGGGGTCACTCCCGAGTGGCAGTAGTCCGCGGACTCCATTGGAAGAATGGACGAGAACTTTGTTTGAAGCGTCATATCCGAGAGGACGTGGACGAGGACTCCTAAAGTGTAGGCGTTGACTCTATCTTCGTAGGCCTGCTGCAGCCGCACTTACAGGTGGGTTGGTAGCCCACTCTGATTGGATGTTGTGGCGGCTACAGTTTTCCAGATGCCAGGCCTACCATTATGACACGTGAAGCATGCGTCTGTCATGGCAGGCCTAGGCAGCATGGCCCTGCCACCCTAGTGCCAGTAGGGCGGCCGGCTGTCCACTAGGTCTCTTGTATATATATATATATATGTGGTTTGTGTCCCTTTATTTTACACACAAGGCATAAGAGGGTGATTCACAGTGTGTGAATTGGTGAGTAGCAGAACTGAACCTTGAGAGAGCTGAGGGGCAAGTCTTTTGTTGTAAAGATAGAGTGAAAAACACTTTAGTGAGAGAAGTTGTACACTTGAGATTGTTTTTCATTCGTTTAAGCTTGTGTAGCTAACACTTGTCAACAATCCTTTTATAGTGTATTCTTTCGTGGTTTTTTCCTTGTGGAAAGAAGGGCTTTCCACGTTAAATTTGTGTGTTCTCTTTCGTTCTCTATCTCTACTTTTTGTGTCCGTCCGAGAGCTCTCTCTATGTGCCGTCCAAGCACTCTGTCCGCTCGGTCACCGTTGTCTTCCGCATTTTGAGCCTACAAGTGGTATCAGAGACATGGTTCTTTGAACGGTGATCTTGTTCTGGCCATTTGTGATGGAGGTCGAAGTAAGATGATCTGTTTGAACGGATCAAACTTTGACACTTGGCAAAGCAAGATGTCGACTTTTCGTGAAAGTCCATGCATAATCCCGTTTTTGCGGCAAAGAAAGCGGGATAAAACGGATGAGCAAGAGACGTTGGAGCACAAGCAAGTGTGCGGCTATATACTGCGCTTTGTGGACGACAACGTGTACTACCACGTTCGGGGTGAGTCCAATGCCAAGACGCTTTGGGAGAAGCTCGAAAAGCTCTTTGCCTCCAAATCCGAAATAACAAAATTTTTCACTTAATGCGCTACTGGATGCGGCACGGGTACAAGGATCGGGTCATCTGTCGCCGATCACCGAATGAGTTTCGTGGTTGCGTGGACAGCCGAATGGCGTAGGGATCAAGTTTGAGGATGAGGTCCCTGACTATGGTGCTAGCAACCCTCTCTGACTCGTGGGAGGTTATGAGGATCATCATTGCCCACTGACTCCAAATGGCGTGGTGACTTTAGAGATGGCCAAAGGAGTCATGTCCGAACGAAGAAGTGCGACGGCGTTCTCAAGACACGCCCACCTCTCAAAGACCAAGTCCTTGTTACCGAACGTGGGGAAGGAGCGAGGACGCGGCCCAAAGTCTCAAGACAAAGGGCGGAGTAAGTCACGTTCTGGTATCAAGACATGGAGTGCCACCATCAGGCAAGAAAGGCCACATCAAGAAGTTCTGTTACAAGTGGAAGCGTGAAAACGCTAACAAGTAGAGGGGCGAGAAGAGACGTGGCGAGGAAGAGTCCTCGGTCTCTGTTGTGACAGGAGAAGATCTCCTTCTGGCCTGCGAATCTAAGGACTTAGTAGCTGTGGCTAAGCAGTCCTCGGATTGGGTAGTGGATTCTGGCGCTTCAATCCACGTCACCACCAGGAGAGAACTGTTTTCCACTTACACTCCGTGCGCCCCAAGAGTATTAAGAATGGGCAACAAGGAGACGTCCGAGTTCATTGGACGTGGCGACATCACCTTACTAATGAGCACTGGAGCCCGATTGACTTTGAAGGACGTCCGACACGTCCCTGATATTCAGATGAATATCATCTCAGTAGGACGGCTGGATGATGAAGGTTACTGCAACGTCTTTTGTGACGACAGTATAAAAATGACAAAGGGCTCCATGATTATTGCCCGAGGAGTAAAGGCGTCAGGCCTTTACCTATTGAAAGCCCAGGCTGAGGTGAATGCCACAAGAAGTGTGGAGTCCTCGGATCGTGGCACAAGAGGCTCCTGACATATGAGTGAGCGTGGCATGGGTCATCGGCAAAGAAGGGTCTCATTAGGAGATGGATGGAGATAAAGCCAAGGACTTGCCCTCACCGCATGGCAGTGGAAGGAGCCGCAGAGTCTCCTTTCAAGGAGATACATCTTCCAGGAGGTCCGAGGTTTTGGAGCTCATCCACACTGATGTGTGTGGTCCCCTCCCGGAGAAGTCATTTGGGGAGCACAATATTTTGTCTCATTTATTGACAATTGCTCGAGGAAGTCATGGGTGTTCCTTCAAGACCAAAGATCAGGTTGCAGGAACATTTGAGCAGTTCCATGTCCTTGTTGAGCGGGAGACCAGGAGGAGGCTAAAGGCCGTTCCTGAGCGATAACGGCGGGAGTATATTGGGACGTTTGATGCCTACCGTAGAGCTCACAAGATCGACATCGTAAAAACTCCACCTAAGACGCCACAGTTGAATGGCGTGGTAGAAAGGATGAATCGCACACTGATGGAAAGGGTCAGGTGCATGTTATCCGAGGCCAAGCTACCAGGATCTTTTTGGGCTGAGGCCTTGAGGACGGCCGCCCACGTGATCAACCGGTTGCCCTGCAAGCCTCTGAACGGGGAAGTTCCAGAGCAGATTTGGACCGGAAAGGAACCAGTGTACAGCCATCTTTGGACTTTCGGCTGCAAAGCCTTTGTTCATGTTCCGAGAGATGAAAGGACCAAGCTGGAGCCAAAGACAATGCAATGTGTCTTTTTGGGCTATGGCGAGGATAAATTTGGGTATAGGTTCTATGACCCAAAGGTAAAGAAGCTGGTGCGGTCCCGCGACGTGGTCTTCGTTAAGGACGAGACCATCGAGGACATTGGGAAGGAGCAAAAGTCTCCTCCCACTACTTCCCGGACGGACAGAGTTGATACTGATGTTGTCCGTCTAGTGCCTTCTGAGTCCAATGTCGGCGGTTCAGGTGTGGCAGGCAACCAAGATGAGGCAGTTCCTATGTCTCAGGACCTGGTTGAAGATTTGGCACCTCCTCAGGCCGAGGTAGCCCCAGCAAGACGGTCGTCCAGAGTGAGGCGTCCGTCCGTCCGCCTTCCAACAAGTGAGTTTGTCCTCCTCACTGATGCTGGAGAACCAGAAGATTTTGACGAGGCCATGAGTAACGCTCAGAAGGATGAATGGTTTGAAGCCATGGAGGAAAAGATGGTTTCTCTTCATAAAAACCATACCTTTGAGCTGGCTAAATTGCCCAAGGGAAAGAAGGCTCTGAAGAACAAATGGGTCTTCCGCCTGAAGGCGACCGAGGACACAAGTAAGCCAAGACACAAGGCACGACTTGTGGTGAAGGGCTTTGGTCAACGAAAGGGTGTTGACTTTGATAAAATTTTCGCACCAGTTGTGAAGATGTCTTCGATCCGTGTAGTGCTCGGACTGGCAGCGGCTTTGGATCTGGAGATAGAGCAATTGGACGTCCGGACAGCATTCCTTCATGGAGATTTAGGGAAAGAAATCTATATGGAGCAACTAGAAGGGTTTGCGGTCAAGGGGAAGGAATGACAGGTTTGTCGTTTGAAGAAGAGCTTGTATGGGCTGAAACAAGCTCCGAGACAATGATACCAAAAGTTTGAGTCTGCTATGGCCGGACAAGGATACCATAAGACTACTTCCGACCACTATGTCTTTATTCAGAGGTTCTCGAAAAACGATTTTGTCATCCTCATTCTTTATGTGGATGATATGCTGGTTGTCGGACAGAATAACGCTCGGATCCAGGAGCTAAAGGTGCAATTGGGAAAGTCTTTTTCCATGAAAGATCTCGGCCCAGCGAAGCAGATTCTGGGGATTAGAATTTTTCGCGACCGAGGAGACAAGAAGCTCTGGCTGTCCCAGGAAGGCTATGTTGACAAGGTGCTTCAATGGCTCAACATGGAAAGCTTCAAGCCCTCACAAGACTTTCGCCAACCACTTTAGGTTGAGTAAACAGCAGTGTCCATCCCTGACACCGAGAAGGCGCGAATGAGTAAGATTCCTTACTCCTCGGCCGCCGGAGCTTGATGTACGCAGCCGTGTGTACGCGGCGGACATTCGCTCATGCGATTGGCCTGTGGAGCGAGATTTCTCTCAAACCCAGGGATGGAGCATTGGTCTGCAGTGAAATGGATTTTCAGATACTTACGCGGGGCCTCCAAGGTGGGTTTGATGTTTGGAGAAGAAAAGCCTCAGTTGTCTGCATACACGGACGCAGACATCTTCGGGACGTTGACTTCGGAAATCAACGTCGGGATATTTGGTGAAGTTTGCAGGAGGGGCGGTGTCCTGGCAACCCAAGCTGCGTATGCGTCGCTCTCTTAACTACAAGTATAGAGTTTATTGCCGTGGATCGAGGCCTCGTAAGAAAATGCTTTGGATGAAGAGGTTTTGTCAAGAATCGGGTCTAAGGCAGAGACGTACGAGATCCTTTGTGATAGTCAAAGTGCCATTCACTTGTATAAAAACTTCTCATTCCACTTAAGGTCAAAGCACATAGACGTGCGTTATCATTGGGTGAGAGATGTTTTTGATGGTGGGCAGCTATCAATTGGAAAAGTCCGCTCGGACGATAATGGGTCAGACATGATGACCAAGGTTTTGCCAAAGGGGAAGCTAGAAGCCTGTTGTGACATTGCTGGTCTAACTACCCTTCCTCGGTCGTGAGGGAAAGTTTGTTGGGGTCACTCCCGAGTGGCAGTAGTCCGCAGACTCCATTGGAAGAATGGACGATGACTTTGTTTGAAGCGTCATGTCCGAGAGGACGTGGACGAGGACTCCTAAAGTGTAGGCGTTGACTCTATCTTCGTAGGCCTGCTGCAGCCGCACTTACAGGTGGGTTGGTAGCCCACTCTGATTGGATGTTGTGGCGGCTATAGTTTCCCAGACGCCAGGCCTGCCATTATGACACGTGAAGCATGCGTCTGTCATGGCATGCCTAGGCAGCATGGCCCTGCCACCCTAGTGCCAGTAGGGCGGCCGGCTGTCCACTAGGTATCTTGTATATATATATATATGTGGTTTGTGTCCCTTTATTTTACACACAAGGCATAAGAGAGTGATTCACAGTGTGTGAATTGGTGAGCAGCAGAACTGAACCTTAAGAGAGCTGAGGGGCAAGTCTTTTGTTGTAAAGATAGAGTGAGAAACACTTTAGTGAGAGAAGTTGTACACTTGAGATTATTTTTTTTTCGTTTGAACTTGTGTAGATAACACTTGTCAACAATCCTTTTATAGTGTATTCTTTTGTGATTTTTTCCTTGTGGAAAGAAGGGTTTTCCACGTTAAATTTGTGTGTTCTCTTTCGTTCTCTATCTCTACTTTTTGTGTCCGTTCGAGAGCTCTGCTCTGTGTGCTGTCCAAGCACTCTGTCCGCTCGGTCACCGTTGTCTTCCGTGTTTTTGAGCCTACAATATCTTCCTTTATTTATCAATAGATTAACAATAAAAGATATACACACTATTTAAATCAACGCAAAAAATTATTTATCACATGAATAAGAGAAAAATTCAAAAAATGTCATGAGTATTCAACCGACCCTCTTAATATCTTGTTCCATCATTATCGATTTTTTCGGTATACTAAATCTTATTTTTAAAGTTATAAAATATATTCCATTTTATCACTATTGAACAAACTATCTAGGCTAATCCTGTGATGGTCCAATTGTATTAGTGAAGTGCCTTCAATTTCATCCTTAATTTTCAACTTATAATTTCAACACATATACACATACACAATTATATACACATAGTCATATACACACACATATATATATATATATATATATATGTTTGTATATATGTATATATATGTTTGTATATATGTATATATATGTTTGTATATATGTATTTATATATACTCACACGTGCACACATCACTTGCTTACCTATATATATATATATATATACATGTATAGGTACACATTTATATACATACACCCACACGTATAGTATACGTACACCACTCTAATCCAGGTAGTGTGGAGGTGCTGTTCTTCCTCGTCGGACGCCTGGTGCAGTAGTATATACACACATAATCAACAACATTTACTTCCAAAATCTCATATGTATCCTTAAATCTGGAATTTATTTGGGGTAGAGAAAATGAACAGGAAGTCGATAGCCACTACTCTTCTGCATTAAACAAGCTCCCATGCCATTTCATGGTTGTTCTCTCATGCTGGAATTTGTCAACGAAATATTAAATATTCAATTTAAGTTCATTTTAAGTAGGAGTCCTTAGTTCATATGGTGACTATAACAAATTTCGAGTTTCGTTCAACACACCAGTTCCGAATAGAGCTTCATGCTCTGTTTTCCCCAATTTTCGTTTATACGCAAATCAAAGGAGCTGAGGAGTAAAAACTGTTACGCCCGTACCCGTTTCCATTTCCCGTTCCCCGTTTTGTTCCATTACCCGTTTTCCGTTTCCCGTCTCCTATAATTGTAAGGTTGCAACCCAATGAGAAGGAAGGAAATTAGTTCGTCTCTCACTCTCTCTCTTGTCTGTTCTTCTCTCTCCTTCGTCTGCTCTGCTCCCTCCCCCCGATTCTCTCTCTCTCGAATCTTCCCCTCCCCTTATTGTTCTTCGTCTACGTCCCTCGTCCCCCAGAACTCCCCTTCCCCCTTCACTCCCACAAGAAACCAGCATCAGCAGCTGGAAAATCGTCCGAGCCCGTTGCGGTTGCAACAAATTGGTGCTTTCATTGAGAGGAAATGGCGGACGGGATGCAGACGAGGTACGGGGCTCACGAGGAGTCCATCGCCAGCATCACACAGGATATACGCTCAATTATACGCCAAATTCTGGTTTGCCTCGATCGCCAGACTTCACCTTCTCCAAATTTCCTCCTATTACCTACTCCAATCCCTAGCTTACCAGAAAAGACGAAGGAGTTCCACGAGTTGCAGACGGCTGTACCGCCACTCCACCGACTCGAGCGCAACATTAAACGGTCAGTGACCTCTTCACCTTCTGTGATTTCTTCTACTTCTCCTCCACCACACAGCTTTTCAAGTCCTTCACAGATCATGCCTGCCTCCCTTACCAAGTTCTTCACTCAAAATTGTCCAAAGGTTGCAACAATTATGGATTCTGAGAACGTGTCCGGCGGTTGTCTTCAGACGGCTACAGACCTGAGCAAGGCCTCTGTACCCGTTCCTAACCCGACATTGCAAGGGTTGAACGATTCGGACCTTACAGCCTTGGTTGTAGACCATACCAGCGACGCGGTGTCCCACAACAAAGGTAAACCTCCACTATTGTTTGCTGATGCTTTGGTTCAACCGGATGCTAAGTTGGAAAATAAGAAAAGTGAGGCTCCGGTACTGTTTCGAGGTATGGCTCCTTTGCTCCATCCTGTAAATAATCTGGAGATGAAAATACTTCCAGTTCCTTCCTCCGCCAATTCGCCAATCTAAACCCCAAATCCTCGGAGACATCCCACCAGATGTCTTCCGGGAGGTATTAACCCTTGCGCAACCGGTGGAGAATGGGACAAACAATGTTAACCTTGCCGCAGTACCTCGACTTCTTCGTTAGATAATGAAGATATTGAAGGAACTCGATGGGGGTGAGGAGAAACATGGAACTCGTTTTCTTGGATCCAAAACCTCGTGCAATTGATGTTTCGCCTAAGAAACAAAGAACCATTTGATGGCAACGGGCGTGAATTGAGCCCACTTGATGACATAGATTTGGTTAATGGCTCAGCATTTATGGAATGCTGACCAAAAATCGAGCGAAGTGTTGTTTATGATTTTCTATATCCTAGTAGAGAGCTCCTTCCCGATGATAAAGAGATGAGCATCTTTGATCATCTTGAAGAGCGGCACAGAGAGCAATTGTGTCAATTTTGGCCGATGGAGCTAGGATTTTGGGATGTTTTGCATTCTCTAAAGAATCGATAATGCTTCTAGAATCTCCCGTTAAAGAGCAAGGTGTTCGATTTCGTAACTAGCCTGGCGAAGCAGTTTTTTTCACAACTTTAAAGGGGGCTCTTCAAGTAAAGTTGTGGACTGCATTCTTTGTCTAAAAGGTTACTACGAGTGGAAGCAAGCAGTGGGATTGGAGTATGGAGATATGGTGGCACAAAGAAGATTAAATCATTTCATAAAGAAGAGTCCTCATCCTTCTTCTATTTGCAAAGTGAAACCGCTTATGAATCACCCGATGATTATGAATCCTCGCAATACGAGCGATTTGTCGAGTTTCTCTACCTTTCTATTACGGTTGCTAATGAAGAGTCCAGCAAAATGCAAAGCCCTCTCTTTACTCTTTGATCGCTTTGGGCTTCATATTCTCGCAGTTTATCTTATCGAGAGGAATGGAATTGCAGACTTCCCTTTGAATGCAATGGTAATTGATACTGCGATCAGAAGGTAGTTAAGGATTTCTCCTCCTCGCTTGTTTCTCGTGAATCCAGCTTGGGCTTATATTGAAGAACATTCTCGGAAAACATGTCACTATCAAAGGAAGAATTCTTGGAAGCCATTTCCCAATATCTTAGCCAAAGAACCTGCTCCGGTGTGGTGATTCGTTGGAATTCTCGTCAGCCGGTGGGAAAAGAGAGACTATCCAGCCACTACTATGGGATTTAGGGCTTAAAATTGCAATTGGAGCTGCCCGAGGCTTTGCCTTCTTACACACATTAGATGGCCGAGTCACAGATCGAGACATCAAGACCTCTAACACCCTCCTAGGTTGGACCTACAATGCCAAAATCTGGACTTCGGGTTTAGCAAAACTTGGCCCTCTCGCTAGTCCGTCTTCTCGTCTCGATGAGGGTGATGAGCACGAGAAGGCTATGCAGCTCTAGAGTATGTCTCCACGGGCATTTATATGTGAAGAGCGACGTGTATAGCTTTAGGCCAGATCGGGTGGAGAGCCGGGCAACGAGTGGAGCTACGATCAATGGCATTTACAATGGGACCCGGGAAAATATTGCGCTGCGCTGGATCCTGATACTTTAGAATTTTATCTTTGTGTCTAACCTTGAGGACAAGGTTCTTTTGATGGATGGGGCAATGTTACGCCCGTACCCGTTTCCATTTCCCGTTCCCCGTTTTGTTCCATTACCCGTTTTCCGTTTCCCGTCTCCTATAATTGTAAGGTTGCAACCCAATGAGAAGGAAGGAAATTAGTCTGCCTCTCACTCTCTCTTGTCTGCTCTTCTCTCTCCTCTCCCCGCTTCTTCTCCCTCCCCCGATTCTCTCTCTCGAATCTTCCTCCCCTTATTGTTCTTCGCCTACGCCCTCGTCCCCCGTAACTCCCTCCCCCTTCACTCCCACAAGAAACCAGCATCAGCAGCTGGAAAATCGTCCGAGCCCGTTGCGGTTGCAACATAAACCATACCAATTTTCATCTTATAACAATTAGGCAAGGATATTGTAGCATAAATCTACTGATTATTTCGCTTCAATCTCATGGTGTCTCACCACTCGAGCCTAACGCACTGTTTTCACCCCATTTCAGCTCATGACAAAATACGGTTGATTCCCTCAAAATCAAGGCATGCAGCAAGAAAACCAACATCAACAATGAGAATGGGAGGATTTACTTGCCTCAATTTCTTATTTTTCTCCCTGTGACGGCGTTAATGGTGGTGGATTTGCTTCGGCTTGTGCACGCGTTTCTCCTTCCTTAACACTATTTTATTTCTTACATAATGGAGGGTCGCTTTTAGGGTTTCGTTGAGTTTACATATGGGTGCCGATTTCTTTCCTCTTCACTACTGCAGAATCTCGTCTCTCTTCTCATTTCCTTCTTTCTTTCTATCTTTCTTTCGTTTTTTTATTGCCGTCGTCCTCGTTGTCGTCATTATTATTATTATTATTGTTACCATTATCATCGTTATATTTTATATATATTATATTATGTAAGATTATATATATTATAATTATTATTTATTTTATTATTTATTTATTATTTATTATTATTTTTCAATAATTCATAATATATTAAATTCTTCTTAATTAAATATATAAATTTTCATTCAATTAACTAAATTTATAATTAAATTAATTCAACCAAGTCTAACAATTGATCTAAATTCAAATCAATGGCTCAAGTACCAAAATCCAATCCATAGATCCCAATATAATAGGCTCATTAGGTCCAAATATTAAATATATACTTACTTTTTACTTAACTGATGTGTTATTTAAATTTATTAATTATAGTTAGTTTTTCAAATTACCAAAAAGTTTGACTCCAAATGGGTTTTTATAATTTCATCATACAATAAGTCCGACAACTAAAATTTCTTGCACACGACTCCTAAGTAGTTCAAACTTAAATTTTAAATCAAACTACTGAATTTCAACCATAAAATAGTTACTAAAATACAATAACATAATTTTTATTATTTAATTAACATTTAAAATAGTCAAATAATTATTATAATTAATTTAATAATTTATATTTATAAAATAATAAAATTAAAAATGTTTAAAATGTTACGCATAAAGAGATACTGGAACAATAAATAATAAAAGTAATAATAACAGTACGTGACATTAGTGTATTTATATAGAAAGCCTATTTGATAATAAGAAAAAAAATATGTAAATGTCCATTATGTGTAAGTTTAGTTGCAAAAAACCTCTAATAATATAAAAAATAGCACATTATAATCAGTAAATCGAGCGATGAAGAATATAAGAACAAATAAAAAGCAAACAATCAGTAAAGTTGTTCTTTCTAATACTAAAAATATATGGCCAATATTGACTAAGGTTGAAACTTGATTTGAAGTTTAAATAGATAAGTAAATCTTTTGTTTCTCTATTTTTCTACTTTATCTTTTTTTTCTTTATTTTGATGCTCAGTAAGTTGAAAGAGATTAAGTAAAAATGACCTAAAAATCAAATCACACTTCTAAAGCAGGTCGAAGTGTATAAAGCCCCAACAAACACACATCAGGTGTGCCTACATCATATAGTGGCACATAATCGTTATATTAGATGCGTATCATGTGCCACACTTCTGTCCTAACAACACATGAGCTCCTTCAGGCATGATTATATTGTTATCGTTGTATGTTTATCATTATAGATGTCTATCAGGCATGAAAAACTCTTTTTGTTGAAGAATCGCCTTTACTCAAGTATAAATTATTTGTGGCTTTCGTAAAACTTCAGATAGCTGGCCAACGTATCAAAAAATATGAATATGTGCAAAAGATATGATGCTAATAAGAAAGCTATCTATCCCAACAAGTACAATTGACTTGACTAGGCAATTAGTATATCTTATGAACTTCGCAGCCTGTACACAAAGGGAGGATGTGATTGTGCGTTAAATTATATTCAGGGGCTTGTTGCTCATTTGTTCTCCATCAGATGAAGTTTCGACGCATGCTTTTGCTCAGCTCAGTATTATTATTGCGGGTGGGTGCCCGTTGGTTACGTGGAACTTGAGAGTCACAATTAGTATGCTGATTCCGTATTGGCTCGGGGTATGTGCAAGCCTTGTGTGCTCTTTTTCTTGGCCTGTGGGCTATCTTTGACCCAAAAATGAAGCATTTCTTTCGCACATCTTTTTATTTTTATCATTAATTGCTTATAAAGTGGTGTTTGTTTCATCCATAGATATTTTTAAAATAAGTAATAAACTTTTTTTGTAAAGTACGTCTCAAATAATTCATAAATTTCCAATTGCAATTCGGTTATTTTATAACTCACAGAACATCAAATTTTTATTTTTGGAAGTTTTTATTGTGAAATAGTCAAGTTATAACTCTTTCTTTTCTAATTATTTTTAGAAAATCTTAAAATATAAAATCAATAAATATCTATATTATTCAATTATAAAACCATCATCTTATTAAAATATCGTACAAATAATAAAAAAATTAAATTTACTAAGAGTTATTGGTCACAGCCCAAAATAAAACTACAAAACATTTACCATAATATATCATGTCTATCGCTAAAATGAATAATAGCTATCAATATCAAAAATTTTCTTTTCCTGAAAGTCATGTAATAAGTATAGGATCTTGTACTAGCTCTATATTTAACTCGAATTTGAAGCTAATAAAATATAAAAATAAGTCAAATATTTAATAAATAATAATAATAATCAATAATGCATGAAAAATAATAAACATATCGAACATATAATGTCAAAATATTGCAGCCATTTTAGTAGTATAAAATCTAACAATAGTTCTATTCAATAATTTATAACTCGTCGTAACTATAACTCAAAGGTAAGTCCCACTAAACCCTAATATTGTGAAGAAAAAAGAATCCTATAAAATTTAGATCTCATCAATAACATAATAGAATTTTTCAAAGTCTAACATTACAAAGAAAACATGTAAAGCCTAAGATTTTACAATTATGCGAATTATAATTAAGCTAGCTTATGTAAAAATTGAGGTTAATGAATGTAGGAAACAAATTGGGAAATAGGTGTAAAAAAAACCCAAAAGTCGAAGGATTACTTCGGAACGTAACAACAGCACAAAAATTAATCAGTGGGACAAGTTAACGGAATTTAATTGGATCATGTTTTAACGGGGCAAAACCGGGCCAACAACACTCGAAATTATATATTCGCCGGGGACAGCAAAATCAGGATAGCAGTGGCATCTGGGCAGCAGCATATAAACTCGAAAATTCAGCAGGGGCAACAGCATAATTAAATTATCAGCAACATACAGCAGCACGGCAGGGGCAGCAATAGAATTAAATTATTAGCAGCATATAGCAGCATGGCAGCAGCACTCAGCATGTGAGGCGGCAGCATGCTTCAGCAACAAATCTGGTAGCAGCATGTTTCAACAAATGTAAGGTCCGCATTTTTTATTAATGGTAATTACGATTAAATAATATAATATAATTAAAATTGAGGTCGTTGGATATGAAAAGTGTATGAAAAATTGAATTTATGGGGGCGATTTGGGGCACACTTGAAGAGTGTTGGGGCGCATAAACCCGTGGCGCAGTGCTCGAGGCGCACCCGATGTGCACCCGAGCGCAAAACCCGTGGCGCTACGCCCGAGGGACACCTGATTGGTGTTCGAGCGCTGGAGTGGTTAAAAAGCCCCTACCTTCTCCCTCACCGTCATTGTTGCACGAAAATTTACAGGAAGAGCGAGAGAGGCGAAGGGGAGGGGAAGGGAAGAGAAGAGAGAGAAAGTGAAGAAAGAGGCTCCAAAAGTTAGAATTTGGACGATCTAAGTAAGAAAATTAGTAGATTGAGTCGAGGTAAGTGCACTCTAAACTTCCTTTTGGTTACTATTATTTATTCCTGTTCATCTTGAGTATTATTACTCTAATACTCTTCCTAATTAAGATTTCAAAGTAAAAATACGAAAAATGTGTATATTTGTTGATTTATCATACTTTTACAGCAAGATCTATAAAAAAAACTACCGTTTATTTGCTTATATCTCAAATATGCATACTATGGAAAGTTTCTCTCTATGTTTAGAGGCCTAAATATAATTTTCACATATTTTTTCTTTAAGTTTATAAATTTTAAATTATTTCATATTATTTATGTATGTTCAAAATATACTATATATTTTATTTTATACATCATGTTCCTCATTGTATCAAATTCTTTTGATATTTTGTCTTATTTGTGTTATTGATGAATCTTCATGACTAAGAAATTACTATGATAAAATGTGTAAGTTTATGAAAAAGAATTATGAGAAAAATTTTACAATTATGTTAAAAAATTATGAACTATTCTCCAAAGGGTAAGAACCAAGAATGTATGAAGTCAAGTGTGGAATTCTCTAAGAAGTTAAGAAACTGGACAAATGAATGTTCGACAGATAGTATTTTTCGGCATGTTTAGATATATTATAGTGAAAAATCGTTGCCTACTAAGGAAATTACTTGCAGTTTATGGCCCTATTTATAGAGTATATAAATGTAGACAACCCGTCTCTAGGTTGAGAATAGGAGGAGAAGACTTTTGATTTTATAGAAGTAAATATAATCCAGGCTTTGATCTACCGCTCATTTAACAAGTAATATCCACTGGCCCTAGTCCCCAATAAAAAGTAAGAATTAAGCATGTTTTTCTGGCTAAGTATAAAGATACAAAAATTGGATATGCATCATGAAAGCTTTTGCACACGATCACGATTCCTATTTTCCTCCCGATATATATATATATATATATATCTTGCTGAGTATTTGGCTCACTTTATTATTATTTTTGCTAACTTTTCAGATAATCTGTACGAGTTTATACCGGATGAGTAGGAGTGAAGATCAGTGCTTAGTTTACGTCTTGTGACTGTCCTAGGATGTATTTAGACGTCATCTGTTTTTTTTTTGATACGTTAGTAGTTCCTGGATCAGAAGCATCTTTCAGATGTATGTATTATTATGTAATTAGGAAGGCTTATGTATGTTTTGGTTGAAATTTAGTATATTTGGATTATAAAAATACTTTCACAGGTCTGAAGGTTTTGCAGGCATCTTCCTGATTTAGGTTCGGCAAGATAATATATTTTAATTTATCGTCGGAGCCACGATGTCGTGGCATTGTGTTATGGATCCTGTGTATGTTGGCATGTATTTATTATTTAGTTGAATAATTATTATTAGAATTAAGTTAATGACAGATTTGAAAGCTATTCCGTCATAGGTGGTATTAGAGAATAGTTCAGGGGATGCCCTATAATTTGGGTTATTTGATTTTGGTTTGAGATTTAAGTTGATCTGATTAAACTTGAATTATAAGTTGACATCCATGTTTAGGTAGTTTCGTTAAGTTTGGTGCGGTAATCTAACCTGATTGTTGATATTTTGCTGGTAGGAATTGAAAATGTCAGGTCAAGGGAGAGGTTCTGGAGTCGGCTCTCATCCAAGTAGGGAGGAGAAGTATTTGAATATCATGGAAAGAATGGCTAACATCATGGAGATCATGGCTCATAGTCATTACAATCTTGAGCCAGCTCCAGCCCCTATTCCAGTTCTAGCAAAGTCGAAAGTAACAACCTATGATCGATTCACTAATAAGAGGACACCAAGAGGTTTTGGGAGCCCAAACCCATTGAAGGTAGAGGTGTGGATGAGGAGGATTGAGAAGATCTTTACTGTCATTCATTGTCTGGAAGCAAATAAGGTGGCTTTTGTGACGTTCAAGATGGAAGGTGAAGCTAACCATTGGTGATCAATGCAGAAGAGAGCTTTGGGTGTTGTTGAGGACTAGATTACCTGGGAGATGTTCAAAGAGGCATTCTTTAAAAAAGTATTTTTCAACCCGTTTACGTGAGCAGAAGGTGGACGAGTTCTCACAGCTGTGGCAAGAAAATCGGACCTTAGTTGAGTATGAAACTAAATTTGTGAAGTTGTCCCGTTTCGCCCTGCACATAGTTAATGACGAAGCCAGAAAGCCAGGAAGTTCCAGTCTAGGATGAGGGATGACATTAGGAAGCAGTTGGTCATGCACAAGCTGTAGAATTATAGGGAGATTTTGGATTGGGCTCTTTTATTCGAGGAGGAGCTCAAGAGAGAGTAATATTTTGAGAAGAAAGTTGGGAACCGTGGAGGCTCGGCTTTCCAATCAAGGTTTGAGGTCAGGAGGACCTCCGAAGAAGATGAGGTCAGATGATAAAGGAAAGAGGAAGGCGGAGCAACAAGTAGTATCAAGTCCGCTAGTGACTACTGATGTATGTGAATATTGCGAGAAGTTTCATGGAGGAAAGCCTTGTTAAAAGCGTATGGGAGTCTATTTCAATTGCGGCAAGCTTGGCCATATGATCAAGGATTGTCTCCTTCCCAAGTGGAGAAGAAACCAAACATCTCGGGGAAGGCCTTTGCTGTTACAGTCTAAGATGCAGAGGTATCACCAAATATAATGGAAGGTACTATCACTATCTTTAATACTTCTGTGCATGCTCTTCTAGATTCGGGATCCACCAATTCCTTTGTATCCCTGAGATTTGCATGTAAATTGTTATCCCTTCCGAGAATTTTAGATCATGTTTTACTTGTGTCTATGCTCGCGGGATCGTCTATGGTTACGGATATTATGTATCTGAGGTGTGAAGTCTGAATTAGCGGGTTGCAATTGGTTGTAGATTTGATTATGTTAGAGATGAATAATTTTGATGTGATCTTAGGTATGAATTTTTTGGCAAGTTATCACGTTAGTGTTGATTACTTTCATAAGTAAGTTCATTTCGCCATTCTGAGGTGTGAACCATTCTATTTTCACTGTGTGGTGCGAAAGGAACCACCTTATTTTATTTCGGCTTTGCACACTCGTGATTTGACGGAATTCGGATGCCAAGCCTATTTGGCTTATGCCTGCACAATTGGATGTCATGGATTACCGGCCAATGATATCCCGGTAGTTAGCGAGTTTGAAGATGTATTTCTCAATGAATCACCTGGGTTGCCACCCCATCGGGAGATTGAATTTGAGATTGAGGTTGTTCCTGGTTTGGCATCGATCTCGAAGGCACCGTATAGGATGGCACCTGCCGAATTAAATGAATTGAATTAGTAGTTACAGGAGCTTCTAGATAAGGGATTTATTCGACTGAGCGTATCTCCTTGGATGCCTCGGTATTACTTGTCAAGAAGAAGGATGGATCATTGCGGCTTTGCATCGATTATCAGGAGTTGAACAAGATTACCATTAAGAGTAAATACCCATTGCCGTGAATTGATGGCCTATTTGATCAATTGCAGGGAGCGCAGGCATTTTTCAAGATTGACTTTCGTTTGGGGTATCATCAACTGAGAATCAAGGAGGAGGACATAACGAGGACGGCCTTTTGAACGAGGTACGGGCGTTATGAATTTCTGGTGATGCTTTTCGAGTTGTCAAATGCCCTCGTTGCTTTTATAAATTTGATAAATCGGGTGTTTTGACCATACTTGGATAAATTTATTATATTCATTGATAATATATTGATTTATTCAAAAAGCTATAATGAGCATGATATGCATTTGAGGATTGCCTTCCAGACGTTTTGGGAGGAGAATTTGTATGCCATGTTGAAGAAGTGTAAATTTTGGCTTGAGGAAGTAGCATTCTTGGGTAATATTATATCGAAGGAAGGCATTTCTATGGACTCGAGAAAGATCAAAGTTGTTGTTAATTGGAACCAACCGTCAACGATGACTGAAGTTCGGAGTTTCCTTGGGATGCTGAGTTATTATTAGAGATTCAGAAAAAGTTTTTTTTTGAGATTTTCATGCCGCTGATCTGGTTAAAGAGGAAAGATGTCAAGTTTGTTTGGACAGAAAAGTGTGAGCAAAGTTTCAAGAATTGAAGGATTGATTGACATCCGCTTCGATCCTAACAATTTCTGAAGGGTCCGGTGGATTTGAGGTTTATTGTGATGCAAGCAGGACGGTTTTGGATTGTATTCTGATGCAGTATGGAAAAGTAATAACCTATGGATCAAGGTAGCTGAAAATTCATGAGAAGAATTACCCGACGTACGATTTAGAGTTAGCAGCGGCAAATTTTGCTTTGAAGATCTAAAGACATTATTTGTATGGTGAAAAATTCTTGGTATATTCAGACCACAAGAGTCTCAAGTATTTATTTTCTCAGAAGGAGCTAAATATGAGGTAGAGGAGATGGATTGATTATCTAAAGGACTTTGATTATGAAATTTGGTATCAGCCAAGAAAGGGTAATATGGTAGCGGATGCTCCAAGCCGTCAAGCTAGTTTTGTGGCTCATTTAGGGATTAAGGAGATGGAAATGTTAGAGTGCATGAAACAATGTGATATTCTAAGGTATGTTTAAGGTATTCGGATGATTTTGTCATATTTTTGAATCCAGCCGGAGATATTGAGATGGATTAAGGGAGATCAAATGAGTGATCCGTTCTTAGCTGACATTACTGGAGATTTGAACCAAGGCTCTAGAGTTGATTTTAATTCCTATGTCAATGGAGTTTTAAGGTTTCGGGATCGAATTTGTCTACCAAATGTCAGAGAATTGAAGGAAAAAATTTTGAGGAAAGCTCACCGGTTCAGGTATACTATCCATTCAGGGATTGATAAGATGTATTAAGATTTGAAGAGAATGTTCTGGTGAGAGAAATTGTGACTTTTGTGAAAAAATATTTGGTTTGCCAGTAGTTAAAGGCCAATTGTAAGAAGCCATCCAGTCCTTTGCAATCTTTGCCTATACCTAATTGAAAATGAGAAGATATATCCATGGATTTCATGTTAGGATCCCCAAGGACACCTAGGAATCATGATGTCATTTGGGTGATTATTGATTAGCTCACAAAATTGACTACGTATTTGAGGGACCGGCTAGCTGGATGTATATTGATGAAATAGTGAGATTGCATAGAGTTTCGGCAACCATTGTATCAAATTGAGACTCGAGTTTTATCTCAAAATTTTATAAAAGTTTGCACCGCGAATTAGGGACAGATCTAAAATTCAGCACAGGTTATCTCAGCACAGGTTATCACTTGCAGACAGATGGACAGTTTTAACGAACAATTCATATTTTAGAAGATATGTTAAGAGCGGCAGTGATGGAGTTGAACAGTCACTAGGATGATTACTTAGTATTGGTGGAATTCGCTTATAATAATAGTTACAAAACGAGTATTGGGATGGTCCTATTCGAAGCGATGTACAGGAGGAAGTGCCGTTCACCTATTCATTGGAAAAAAAACAGGTGATAGACGGCTTATGGGGCTGGAGATTGTTAAGGAGACGTCCAATAAAATCAAGTTGATCCATAAGAAGAGTGATTCAGAGCAGATAGAAAAGCTATGCCGATCGAGGAAGGTCAAAGCTGAGATTTGAAGTCGAGGATTTTGTCTTTCTGAAGGTATCGCCGTCAAAGGGCGTATCCAGATTTGGGGTTAAAGGAAAGTTGAAATCGAGGTTTATTAGTATATTCAAGATTTTGAAAAAAGTGGGTGAAGTGGCCTATCGGTTGGCCTTGCTACTAAAATCGGGAGAGGTGCATAATTTTTTTATGTGTCGATACTCTGGAAGTATGTCTATGATCTAACATATGTCATTAATTACGAACTAATATCAATCAGTGAGAATTTGTCATACATTGAAGAGCCAGTGCAGATTCTAGATCATAGAATCAGGTGCTTCGGATGAAGACGGTTTCTTTGGTTAAAATCTTATGGAGGAACTACTCATAGGAAAAAGCCACGCGGTAGAACGAGGACAAAATTCGGGACAAGTATTCTCATTTCTTCTCTTGATTAGGTATGTAACCCTATTCAAATTTCAAGGACGAACTTTTATAAAGAGGGGAGGATTGTAAGGTTTACATTTTCGATTTATGGTAATTACGATTAAGTAAGATAATATAATTAAAATTGAGGTTGTTGGATGTAGAAAGTGTGAGAAAAATCAAATTTTTGGGGCGGATTTCGATCGTGCCCAAAGAGTGCTAGGGTGTATAAACCCGTGGCGCCACGCCTGAGCGTGGAAACCCCTAGTGCCGCGCTGGAGGTGTGCTCGAGCCCAGAAACCCGTGGTGCTTTACTCGAGGGGGGCTCGACCAGTGCTTGAGCATCAGAGTGGTTAAAAAGTCCCTACCTTCTCCCTCACTGCCATTGTTGCACGAAAATTTGCAGGAAGAGAGAGAGAGAGGCGAAGGGGAAGGGAAGAGAAGAGAGAGAAAGTGAAAGAAGAGGCTCCGAAAGTTTAAATTCAGACAATCCGAGTAAGAAAACTAGTAGATCGGGTTGAGGTAAGTGCATTCTAAACTTCCTTTTTCGGTTATTGTTGTTTATTTTTGTTAATTTTGAATATTGTTGTTCTAATATTTATCCTAATTAAGATTTTGAAATAAAAATACAAAAATTGTGCATATTTGTTGATTTACCATACTTTTATAGCAAAATCTATAAAAAAACTACAATTTATTTGCTTGTATTTCAAATATACAGATTATGAAAATTTTCTCTCCATGTGTAGAGGCCAAAATATAATTTTTATACATTTGTGTTTCAAGTTTATAAATTTTAAATTATTCCATGTTATTTATGTATACTCAAAATATACTGTATATTTTATTTTATAAAGCATGTTCCTAACTGTACCAAAATCTTTCGATATGAATTTTCATGACTAAAAAATTACCATGGTAAAATATGTAAGTTTTATGAAAAAGAATTATGAAAAAAATTCTACAATTATGTTAAAAATTTTAAACTATTCTCCAAAAGAATGAAAACCAAGAATGTATGAAATTAAGTGCAGAATTTCCTAAGAAGTTAAGAAATTGGACCAAAGAATGTTTGACCAGAAAGATATTTTTGCTTGTCTTAGTATATTATAGTGAAAGATTGTTATCTGCTTTGAAAACTGTTTGTAATTTTTGGCCCCGTCTATAGGATATATAAATATAGACGGCCCACATCTAGGTTGAGAATAGGAGGAGAAGGCTTTTGATTGTATAGAATCAAATACAATGCAGGTTTCGATCGACTACTCCTTTAACTAGTAAGGCCTACTGGCCTTAACCCTCAAAGAAAAGTGAAATTTAAGCATGTTTTTTTGGCTAAGTGTAAAGGTAAGAAAATTGGATATGCATCATGAAAACTTTTGTACACGATCACGATTACTATTTCCCTCTCGATATGTATTTAAGTTAAAAATATGCATATTCTTTAATATATATATATATATATATATATATGTGTGTGTGTGTGTGTGTGTGCGCGCCTTATTGAGTATTTAGCTTACTTCCTTACTATTTTTACTAACATTTAGATGTTCTGTATGAGTTGATACCCAATGAGTAGAAGTGAAGATCAGTACTTAGTTTACGTCTTGTGGATGTCCTAGTATGTATTTTTGTATTTTGATGTGTTAGTAGTTCCTAGATCAGAAACAGGTTTTAGATATATGTATTATTATGTAATTAGGAAGGCTGATATATGTTTTGGTTAAAACCTAGTATATCTGGATTATGAAAATGCTTTCACAGGTTTAAAGGTTTTGTAAGCATCTTCTCGATTTAGATCTGGCAAGGTAATATGTTTTGGTTTGTTGCTGGAGCCACGATATCGTGGCATTGTGTTATAGATCCTGTGAATATTGGCATGCATTTATTAGATTTGTCTAGTAGATTAATTATTATCATAATTAAGTTAATGACGGATTTAAAAGCTGTTCCGTCACAGCAAAATTCCAAGGAGCTGATGAATTTAGTAAAATACAGCAGCCACATGGCAACACCATAGAGTAACAAAATAAATTAGTGATACAGTAAAATTTACAAAGATGATTTAGCAAAAATTAAAGGAGACTAATCTGATTTTGGTGAAGGGCACGGCGACAGCTTTGGCCTATTTAGAGGGAAAAACCGAAAGGGAGAAGGGAAGGGAAAAACCGAAAGGGAGAGAGAGAGGTGAAGGAAGGAAATGTTCCACAGTTGCCAATAGCTGGATTTTGGATAATTCAAAATTACCATCCAAAAACACCAAAGAACTTGTATACTTCATTCATCTTCACATTAATTTTATAATGTCTCGTGGTGATAGACAGTAAGGCTACATATATACATCCCAATGACCCTTCTAACTCTACTTACCAATATAACCTTTATTACTAACTCTCTATTTTTTTTATCTATTCTTATACTATTACTCGGGGACAGCTTATATACTTGTTATTTATATTTTGGTTTTCTCTCAGCGAATAATTAATGACATCCTCAACCATGGACTCCTCTTATTCTACCTTAGTTACAAATGTTCTTTAGTCTTTCAAAATTCAAGTTGATAGATGTCTAATATATAATGCTGACACCTATGGACGTGCACCCTTAATTGCTTCTAATCAAAATCGGAGAAAAATAACCTCCATTGACAGGAATGGACACAACTTGTGTGGAGAGTCAATGTCTCGAAACAATCTTTAAGTGGCGCATAAAGTGAGAAAAAAAAAATCAAGAAATATGCTGAATTAGAATTTCAATAATATTAGCCAATAGCAATTTGGATGCGTTGACCTTCAATAGTATGGAATGAGGCCCATGTCCACTGATAAGGAATGGCGGAAGCTTCACCTGGGTGCTGAGATTGTCGCCTATCATATCGAGCTGCATACTATTGAAATGCCCTTGCTCACCACAAATGAAACACCGCCTAGAATTTGTTTGTCCCGGTAGAGGTATCTCTACAGTTGTCGATATCTTGTAATTTTTGGCGAGATAGCCGGTCTTTCTATATTTAAGATAATGTCGGTTGTCAAAAGCCCGCTAGATTTTTGTCATTTGCTTAGTGAGAATAGCGATGGTCCACGACCAAAATCTGTAGTACTAAGCTTCAGCAGGCCTTCCCTCCCTAGTATTGTGGCAATAGAAGCTGGTGCCCCTACCAATTGAGATCTGTGAATCAAGGTATTAATGGCTTGGTGCACAAGCAGAGCCGCTTGTTCAAGTGCTTTTTGAATTTAAGTATTCTCTGCACGTGTGCCATTGGAAGCACTATAAGAATTTTTAATATTTATGTTGTGTTGTTCCAACATCCTGCAAAATAAAGAAGTTGAGAATATAACTATTTTAACCTTTTGATCCAATCATATACTACCAACCTATGACATCCTCCGAACCTAAATTTCAAACCACAAAATTAATTCCTACCTAAATTGACCAAGATATTCTAAGTCATCAACTACATGGCAAATCTCAATTTTTCTGAATATTTCTAACTCCTAAATTCTTAAGCATTCTTCAAAGAATATTATTTTTCTAATACCATAACCATGGTGATTCAAGCCCGAATCATCATACTCGGTTTGGATTTCTCATGCAAAAAATTTTAAAATATAAAATTATTAAATATTCATCAAAATTTTAATATTTTTAATTATAAAACTATTATATTATTAACACATTATGCAAATATTTAAAAAATAAAATTTACTAAGAGTCATGGGTCACGGCCCAAAAAAAAAAACCAAGCCTTTGCCAGAATATATCTTGTCTATTACCAAAAGGAATAATAGCAATCCGTCTCTAAAATTTTCTTTATCTGAAAGTCCTACAATAAGTATATGATTCGTCACTAGCTCAATGGATTCAACTCAAATATAGAACCAATAAAATATAATGGTGGATCATGTACCAAATAAATAATAATAATCAATAACATATAATAAATAATAAACATATAAGATATGCAACATTAAAATTTAATAGCTATAACAATAATATAAAATCCAACAATAATTCTATTCGAGAATTTATAACTCGTCATAACTACAACTCAAAAATAAAATCAATGACAAATCCCACTGAATCATAGTACTGCAAAGATAAAAGGATTACATAAAATCCAAATGTCATTAATAATAGAATGAAAATTTCTAGAGTCTAATATTATAAATAAGATAGGAATTTATTGGGTCAAAATATTAGTAGGAACAATTTGGTTGTCAAATAACAATAAGTATCATAAATTTCACAGAAGATGAATGTTGCTAAATTTAACTCATTAATTCTATTGAATACAACCTATAGTTTCTATTGAATCTCAAACCTAAGATGTATTAACAATAATAAGATATAATGAAGAATTTCTTAAATTTTATTCTACAACTGTAAACTAAAGACAGTGTATATCATCACCAACGAGTCAGATATGTACCATGAAATAACTATAACATATAAATTTGACATGTAACTAAATATATGGTCTATTGAGATGCCATTAAACAAAGCACAGACATCTTATCAATGTTCATTTCCTCTACTTACGAAGTACGAGAATATCTTAATATATTAAATCAAATATCCATCGCTATGATATTTATTGATACTACACTATATGATGGTTACATAATTATATGTATTCATTTATACTAAGTAATATATCTCATAACTATCATAAAATAGAAATTAATATCGGATAACTATTGACCATATTAAGGTTCCATAAGCTATATATTCCCTAAGACCGTAATATTTTTATATAATCTTTCTTATTTTAATAATAAGAAACCAATAACATACATTACACAATCGAGTATAACACAAATAATGTCGCTACTATAGCAATAGAAGTATCATTTTGGTGTTGATAAGATGTCAAAAACGTTGACCAAAAGTAGGCAAAATAAATAATTAATAATAAATATAATCCACAAAATAAAACTTCAAAATAATAATGACTCAAATTGACTACCCAAATTTGGGCATGACCTGAAGGCCCATCTAGTAGTCCTAATAATAATAAGAATAATAAACGATAATATTAATTATCATAGGATCTCCCCCGAATTACCTACTCGGTAAAAAAAAATTCATACAGCCTGCTCCAATGTTCGTAATGAAAAAGTGATCATCCAATCAATACAAATTATAATGCTAACTAACAAAAACCAAAATATTTCAATAATCAAATATCATCATCACAATACAATAGATCTGTATCAGTCTAATTTACCACATGCTCGATATCAAAATACATCCGATACAAATACAATTCAATTAGGAAACTAATAATTACAATAGGTAAAGATCTCCACTAGCGATCGCATCTAAGCTTCCTACATTGTATCAATAGCCTATTAGTCTGAAAGGATTAAAATAATAAACACGTGAGTTGAATACTTAACAACTTATAATACATAAAATACATATTTCCATAATGAGAATTAAGATCGATAAAATATATACAAAATCACAAAAATCAAAATTCAAATGTCCACTATATCACATCAACAAAAATTCGAATATGGTCTCGTACTCAAAAATATAATCCAAAAGCAATTACCAAATGTTCCAAATGTACGAAATCAACCGAATCCTAAGTGCTGATGAAACCTGTGAATCTTAATCGAAATATCAAATATCCAAATCAATACAGGTAAAATATATGAAAAATCTAAAATATATTCAAATCAAAAAACCAAAAATTAAAATACTGATTTTGAAGAAAAGTTACATGTATTCTCAGTAACCTTAGGTCATAAGCTATTATTTTGACTCATAGACAAGTTGTCTATATATTTTTTTCAATAGATGAGGACAAAACAACTTTCTTTTACCATCCATAAATAGTAGGTGTAGTTATTAAGTCTATTTGAATATATTAAGGTGTTTGAATATATTAGTTTTATTCAATTCATTACGATAGTTTTTATAGAAATACAAATTGGGGATGGTTTTTATAATACAAGTCCAAGACTTTTCATATTTAGTAAAAATGTACGAAACTTCTACTCAACCTTCACAAAGCTTTTCACCGTGAAAAAAAGGTACACATGTCGAATCGAATGTGCAAAAAAAGAGCACGACCGAAGCACATTGTATGAATACCACATATAAGACTCATATATATATTTTCATAACTTTTTTTTTTATAAATATGCTTATTCATGAATATAATATGTCAAATGAAGTTATAAAATAATAAAAAAATCCTCAAATAATAATAATATCGAAATTAAAATTTCAAAGCAATTAGTAAAAGTCATATGCATACACAAATAATTCAAGTGAGGTAAATAAAATGATATGCATGTACATTAAATCTATCAAATATAAGTAAAACTAAACGAAAACAGAAATAGACCAAGAATAGAGTGTAAGGATATTTACCTTAACCTCTAATCTTACAAATCTGATGAAAGGATATTTCAAAATACATCTTCTCCTCTTCTTCTCTCTTCCTTCTTTTCTCTTTTTCTCTCATTTCTCTTTCTTTTCGCGCAAAATGATCGAAAACAATGCTCATGGCCCTTATATAGTTGAATCGACACACGGGTGTCACGCCTAATAGTATCAGTGCATGAGTGCTGCCTCAAGCCCTTCTTGAGCGCGAGCACACTGGAATCCGCGCTCAAATGCCCCATCGACCATGCATCAAGCGACCTCTAATCTGCCTAAACCTCACTCGAGTGGTCCACAGGTGCTCTTAGGGTGAGTCTAATCTGCCAAAAGTACATGAGCGCGTGTCAGGTATGTTTCAAGTACCGAAACTGTTTCTATATTTCAAATTTGCATAACATAATTTTTTCTAATATATTCAAAATTATCCGAAAATAAACCCATCATGTCAAATTAACCGGATGGAAAACTGGACATTGCATACGGACTATGCTCACGTGATCAAGACTAAAATAAATTTATTATCGAAGAAAATGAAGAGAATCCTTGGATACTCTAAGTATCCGGCTATTAGTATCGTGGGATAAAAACTGTATTTACGATGGCCCACGAAGCCCCGCAGCTCATGGACGATGTCACCATTCAAAAATCCAATACAAAGACTAAAGTAAATGAGGTTCTCTAACATTCAAACATCCACCGCACGTCGTTATGCACATTGGCTCCGTACAATTTACCTAATTATTACTCATCTAACCATTTTTCCAACAGGCCATAAGACAATAGAATATATAGTAATTTATCACTACCTAACAAAATTTGAGAATCACCACTTCTATTTGAAATCTTTCCCAACATTGGGGCCAACAATGGGGCATTCGGGCGTTAGTCTAATGTTACCTAGGTGCTGAAATCTGCAGTTACTAAAATCGAGCTGCCAATCCCCGCTCATACACCAAAGATGATTATTTTTCACTTATTAAAAAAAATATTACCGAATCATACATGTCAAAATTTCTAAACTATATCAAAAGCATATACAAAAATAACATAAAATAAATCACACATACTGTTTGAACAATTTCACGGCAGCGAACAGTGGCCATTGTTACACATCTCACGATTCAGCGATCGGCGCTGAAGCTTCAATATGGAAACAATCTCCTCACGCGAGTCACGTCAATGAACCAATTAAAAACCAAATTAACATGACACTCATGATCTCTTAAGGTTTCTTATTTAAATTAACAATAATTTTCTCAATTTATTATTGTTATTGTTATTGTTCATATTCAACTATTTCAAATTATACTCCGTTCACCCTTGTTGCAGAGCAAAGAAAATTTCTAATGAAACGAAAATGGCTACCACCCATTAATTCTTGTTGCTTTCAAGCAATTCACAACTCAAACAAAGCGTAACAGGGGGTTTCATTAACAGATGACATGTTCTGTTTTGCCAATCAAAGGAAATTGAAATGGGTGAGGTGTTAATCCATCTGAAACTCAATGGATTTATAAAAGAAATAGTAGTACATATACATTGGAGGAAGGAAGATTTGCAAACGATTAAAATTTATTAAACATGGAAAATCACTTGTCTGATTCTTCTCCTTTAGCAAAACAGGGCCTGTCGCTGTCGTAATTGATAAAAACAGCAGCCCTACCGACGACGCCAGCACCCGACAGCGGCAACCTCGGCATCTCCTCCTTCTTCTTCGATTTCGCACCACTCTCACTACTCTCTTCCTTCTCTCCCTCTCTTGACACAAAGGACTCCCAAATTTTTGATATTTATTATTTTGAATAGGACGTCCAAATCATATAAAAATATAATACCGGTAACTACGACAATGTTTTTGACTAATAATTAGATGTTGGAATAAGTTGATTTTAAATTGTCTATTGGCACTTTAAAAGATTATATTATTATGACACGTTTCGATTATCTGAATTCAGTCTAACTCTAACTGTGCAATATTAATTTAAAAAAGACTTATTGGTATATTCTAATCCTACAATTAATAATTTTGAATAATCTTAATTCAAAACATCCAACTTAAAATATTAAAATATTATAAAACTTTTAAGCACGTTGACAACAATAATTCACAAAATCTCATATGATGATAATGACGATGATTCTCATTTCAATAAGCATATGATAGGTTATTTAAAGGATTATCTTAAATTAAAAAAGGTAAACCTTATCATTATCAAGAGATAAAAAGAAGTTAAAAGCGATAGGAAGATTTTTTCATAAGAAACGGTGCAAGTCCACACATAAGGTTGAAGAGATGGGTAGTGAGGAGGAGACTTCAGAGGAAAGGTGAAGTTATTAGGTCCAAAACCCAACTTTTCAACTTCTTGACCACATCTTAAATCTCGACAAAATTGCAAGAAACAAATATTTGAGATTTGAGATTTAAAAAAAAGACATTACAAGTGAACTCAAAATCCAAAACGGTCTTTGCTTCCGCTACTTCTAACAACAATAAGGGTATTAGTAAATAATTAAGGAGTGTGATGACTCCACTGAATTTACATTCAACCAAAATTCAACAATAAAGATCATATCACTAACAAAAGGCATAAGGTGAGAATTTGTCAAAGAAGACTTACCCAACTTGCCAACGTACAAAACTCAACCAAAGAGTTATGCAATGTTTGATCTCACATGTCATTCACGTGATTGAATGGGGGATTCTACTTTGTAAAGTAGTATCTTTGTTATATTTTTTATTTTTCCAATAAAAAAGATCTTAAAAGAATTAATAAATAGGTAAAGATACTACTCCACGAATCAATATCCCCTACATGGCCGTGTGGTCAAGGTGTATGGCCATGTTTGACCCCACTAAAAGTCAACCACATGAACGAGAGTCTATTTGTATGTTTACTTAAACATGTTAGCCCACTGAATGCCAGGTTGGCCCCCTCTGACTTTGGAAAAAGAACACGGGTTAGGAAAGGATATTTGCTAACTATGAGAATGACATGACTTGTCATAATGCTCGTGTTCCTTCCCAAGCTCACAACACCGATCTCCGTAGCCAATCCAATTCCAGTAAGAGCAATTGTAAATTGAGTCAAAAAATTCTCTTTCTTCTCCGTATCAATAATAGTACAAAAGGAATGCTGGGCTGCAAGTTATTCAAGAATAGTTAGGTTGAGTCTCTTGATCGGCAGTGCATTGACAATGGATGCTTGCGTCACACGTGTGGTCCAAATAATCAACCTAAAAGGTTTGAATTAGATCATGAACAAATTTTTGAAGTAATAACTATAACTTGACCAGGTTTTGCATTAATTAATATTTGACCTAATTGAGAAAAAATCGCTTGAGCACGCAAAGAAATAATAAAATAAAAGAACATGTAAAAAGAAGATTCGCGCCGTAATTTATAAATATTTAACTTTATACATTTAATTCTAATGCCTCACTTAAGATTTTAAATCCAATACACTTTTCTTTAATAAGTGAAGTTCAAATGTCACAAATTAAGATAACTTCTAGTTTATAGCCTCGGAACTCCAACATTAGAGCCTTTTTTTAAAAATAAAATGTTTACTATTTCATTATTGTAAGAATAACAATACTATAGTTTTTATCAAAGAAAGTAGAAATAACTGAAGTATACACACTTAAACAAATCTTATCTGAGTATATATGCCTCCTAGTTACATCTCTATTAAAAAATGGTGACACTCTATTTTCCCAGATTTATTACCCCTTTAATTTCATCAGACTACCTTGAGTAATTAACCAAAAATATTTTGTCTAGCTGACTTTTTACTTATTGATGGGTACGTTAGTGATGTGCTGGCCCAAGAGAAAAAAATGGCCCAGATCTACAACGGCTCATTTGTACATGGACGGTCAATGCTAAATGTTGGCCGGATGAAAGGCTAATGAGCTAATAAAAGCTCCAAAAGCAAGATGGACAACTTGGCCCAATGACGGTTAATTCTTCCATTGATCGGAAGTATGACCAGTTGATCGGTTGCTGATCAGGCCACAAGTGGGCCAAGCCCAGTTGGGCCCACTTATCCGCCATCGATCAGCAACGGTCTTCTCCCTTGTTTCACGTTCTCCACAGAAGGTAACCTCCATCATAACGGTTGCCCCCAGAATCAGTACGCATTTCTGAAGAAAGGTACCTAAATCCTTTCTATGTCCTGCTAGAAATTCAGCGATTACAGAATGTAGAAGAAAAGTAACCAATTCTGCGACTGTTAATGCAATAAATGCTCTACCATAGAGAAGGCAGCGATCCTAGTAGAGCGCAAAAATCAAACCAATCTATATAAGGAAGGCAGCCCAGCATAGTGGTTAAAAAGGTCATGGAGTTCTTACTCCAAGGCAGGCTCTCAGGCTCTCACCTACTAGCAAAAAGGCTTTATATTACTAAGCTCTCACACTTCCAGTATCATACTGCGCTCTCTCTCTACTACTACGTTCCCAATGAACACAACACTTAGAGTTCTCGCTTCTCACGAGCAACCCCAAGCCTCTCCGCTAACAAGAGTACTCCCATCACAAGCACTCTCTACATTCTAATTGCATCTCTTTACTCTCACCTTCTTAATTCGAAGGCTATTTACTGATTTAAGTGTCGGAGTGTTTTTGGTGGGACAACCTCTCGCTATCACCTGATATCTTGTTCATAATTGTGGTGTGTAGGATCCAAATTTAGTAGACGGAACCACACTCAACAGGCGACTTGACCAGAATTTGCTCACAATTTGGGTTCAAGACGCATCATTGGTGTCATCTGTGGGAAGCTTACAAAAAGCTAACCACTTTTCTCCACAATCTCTCTCGGTTTCACCTTCCAAGCCAGTGTCATCAGTCGGAATGGTAAACACTAGGGCGCAGGTTAGCAAGCCTACTAGAGATGTGACCTCATCCGACCAAGATCATACTACTAAAAACCTGGTCAATGGGGTAATCAAAGGTGCGCCAACACCCTTTTTCCAGAAACTGACGGAACACATGAGTAGCATGAACAGAATGCTCCAAATGCTTTGCGCTCACTAGGAAAACGCGTAGCAGGGGGCTCCCCTTCCAACGGTCCTTGATCCGGGCTCCAGGAGAGGAGGTCAGAAGAAGAAGAAACCAGCGAAGAAGACTAAGAGGCCCGCCAACACTCAAGCTCCAAAGGTTTCACACGCCCAAAGCCGTTTAGGGCTTGAAGGGCGTTTGGGCAATAGGACATCGGAGGAGAGTCCAGAATGGATGAATTCTTGATACTCTCGGGCGGAGACCAGGCATTAGGCTCAGGAGGGAGCCTCCAGGATCGTTAGATCCATTGGTGGTAGTAGCCGGTCGGCTACTTGTTACGCTGGAGAAAGAATAGAGTTGAGAACCTACCTTAACTCCAAAAGATCTGGAAACGCCATCCACACAGAGTCAAGGGTGGAGAAGATCTTGAATCGTGTCTTCAAGGATGACGAACACGCTATAGATCTAGACAGATCCCCCTTCATGATGGAGATCTTGAACCGTCCCATACCGACAAAGTTCAAGATGCAAACTTTTGACTCTTACTATGGGAGTGCTGATCCCATGGATCATCTCGATCATTTCCGCACCCATCTGAATCTACAGGGGTTGGAGGATGCAGCGATGTGCAACTGCTTTCTTCTTACACTGAAGGGAGATGCCCTCATCTGGTTCCACCATCTCCAGTCAGGCTTGATCCAGAGCTTCCGAGAGTTTACTGACCTCTTCTTGGCGCAATACGCTTCTAGCTGTTTGGAAGAGAAGCAGTCATGATATCTCTCCCACATCAAGTAGAAGGAAGGAGAGAATCCGCGGAAGTTCCTGAATCGCTTCGTTACGGAAGCCAAAAGGATTCTCAAGCTCACTGAGGAGATGAAACTTAGCAGCTTCATTTCCGTATTGATACATGGGGATTTCTTTAGGCACCTAGCGCATAAGAATCTGGAAACCTCCGGGAGGCAGAATCTATCACCAGGGCTTATGCAGTAGCCGAAGAACCAATCAGCCTTGCCCTTTCTCAACTAAGGGAAAGAGGAAGCACAACGGCGGTGATCATGCCTACAGGAAGCAGCACAGGATTGGAGTGCTAGAACGAAGGGACTACGGGCCAATCAACTTGACACCCCTGACCGACACTCGCTCGGATGTCCTCATGCAAATCAATGGGGAGAAATTTCTTAAGTGGCCAAAATCACTTAAGAAAGTAGAAGGAGAAAATCCAGCAAAATACTATAATTTCTATCGATCTCCCGGACACTCAATGGAGGATTGCAAGACGTTTCAGCAAAAGATCGAGGAGCTTATCCGCAAAGGCCACCTTACTAGGTTCGTCAGGAACCCAAGACAGAGCTATGGCACCTCAGGGGGGGGAAGGACCAGAACCTTCTTAGCTGTAAAATCGGGTCACAACCGGAGTAGTTAACATGATCACAACTCGGCCGATAAAGACCCTGATAGATCGCAAGGAGTAGCAGATTGGGTGAAAAAAGTAGCGCACAGAAGACAACGTCATTAGCTTTAGTAATGATGACCTGAGTCATGTAATCTCCCCCTATGCAGATTCCATTGTTGTATCCGCACTTGTTTCGAACGGTAGCGTTGACTACCAACTGAAACAAGTCTCTTCGATAATGAAAGTTCTAGGAATTTACATTATCTTGATGTCTTTTTTAAGTTTGGGTTAAAAAAGAGTCAACTGAAACCTATTGAATGCTTGCTCTATGGCCTTAACAACAAGCTAGTAGCCATCCAAGGAGCGATCTAGTTGGAGGTCACATTGGGCATGTACCTAAGAACGATGAGCCAAACACTCACTTTCCTGGTTGTTGACCTGCATTCCGTGTACAACACTACGCTAGACCGTCCGTGCCTAATAACATTCAGAGTTGTCACTTCAATACTGCATCTCAAGATGAAATTCCTAGTAGCCTGTGGTATTGGAGAAGTGTTGGGCGACCAGGTTACTGGGCGGACATGTTACATGTTCCAGATCACTCCAAGTGGCAGCACAAAGGCAGCAAAGAACTTGACCATTGAGATGAAGTAACCCTACAGCAGGCGCAGTCTGATGAGGTAACTAATCTAATTCTATTGAATCTGGAAGACTCGGAGAGGTGTGTACAGATCGGGGGCTCACTCATCGGGACATCACGTAACAAGTTGATAACGCTCTTATGACAAGACGCTAACGTCTTTGCATGGACTCCAACAGACATGCCAGAAATGTTGGCCGTAGTAATGGTCCATAAGTTGGGCCTCGATTCTGACCCAAGCCCATCAGGTGGAAGCAGAGAAACCACTCTATGAAAAAACTTATCACCATCCGGGAGGAGGTAAAAAAGCTGCTAGATTTCTGGCTTCATCAAAGAAGTCCAATACCCGAATTGACTCTCCAATGTCGTCATGGTAAAGAAAAATAATAGGAAATGGCGAATGTGCATTGACTTCACCGATATTAACAAAGTCTACCCAAAATACATTTTTCTTTTACCCAGAATCGACCTGTTGGTGGACTCGACATTTGGACACAAGCTATTGAGTTTCATGGACACGTACTTGGCTATAACTAGATCTGGATGAGCCCAGAGGGAGAGGAGCACACTTCGTTCACGACGGATTAAGGCACATACTATTATAAGGTAATGCCTTTTGATCTAAATAATGTAGGTGTCACTTATCACATACTCGTGTATAAGGTGTTTGAGAAGCAGATCGGCCGCAATATGGAGGTGTATGTCGATGACATGCTCCTCAAGAGCAAGACTACCGACGACCCTATTCGTGATCTGATTGAGTTCTTTGAGGTACTTTGTGCACACAGTATGAAATTGAATCCTTCCAAGTGTGTTTTTGGTGTATTTTCAAGAAACTTCATGGGTTTCATTGTCTCTCAACGAGGGATCGGACAAACCGAGAGAAGATCAAAGTTGTTACGGACATTACTCTGCCATGGGAGCGTCAAGGATGTCCAGAGGCTAACCGGATGATTGGTAGCCTTGTCCCACTTCTTGGCCAAGTTGGGAGATAAGTATTAGCCTTTCTTCTAGGCTATAAAGGGGACAAAAGCGAACAGATTTCAGTGGATTACAGAATGCCAGGCAGCCTTTGACGAATTGAAGTGGCATCTGGCCAGTCCACCGTTGCTGATGTCACCCATGGAAGGAGAAGAGCTATACCTTTACCTGATAGTATCAGAGGTGGCTCTTAGCTCCGTCCTCATACGCCAGGACTCGACTCTCAACGGCCGATTTACTATGTGAGCAAGATGTTGACCGGCACAGAAACGTGCTACCCGCGTGCAGAAAAATTAGCCTTGTCTTCTTTGCTCGAAAGTTGAGACCTCACTTTTAGGCTCATCGTGTGGTCATTCTGACCGACCAGCCATTGAAGAGCATTCTCCAGAAACTTGATATTTCTGGACAACTGGTTAAGTGGGCTATTGAGTTGGAAGAGTTTGATATTGTGTTTCGACCTAGACTAGCTATCAAACGATAGGCTTTTGCTGACTTTATCGTCGAGACCATGACTCCCATTTTTGATGAACAACCCACTGAGGACACGGAACAACACGAGGAAGAGTTAGAGTGGGTCCTTAACATAGACAGATCGTTTAAGGACTTGGGTAGCGGTGCCGGAGTGGTCCTAAGGACCCCAGACTGGTTTGAGGTGAAGTACTCCTTTAGACTTGAGTTTTTGGCCACCAACAATGTTGTTGAGTACGAAATCCTATTAGCCGGGCTAAGACTATCCAAAGAGTGCTCCACCAAACGGTTGACCGTCTACAGTGACTCTAGCTGGTCATTAACCAGGTAAACAGGAGTTTCGAGGCATGTAACATTCACTTAGCCAAATACTTGGCTAAGGTAAATGACGCCATTCGAAGATTTGACAAGCTTTACCTAGTCTACATCCCCAGAATGGAAAACTGGAAGGCCGACTAACTTGCCAGGGCAGCAGCGGCCAAAAACCCAGAGCAGTACTCGAGAGACATGCGGGAGATCCTGAGCAATCCCAACACTGAGGAATAGGAAGCGATGCAAATCTTTGACATAGAAAACTGGATGACACTTTACCAAAAGTATTTAGTAGACGGGGCACTACCAGAGAACGCGGATGAAGCCAAGCGGATCAAGAAGATGGCCGGCTGGTACACCATAGTCAAGGGAAGGCTATACCGTCGCGGTTACTTGACTCCGTACCTATGGTGCATTACCCCTAAGGAGGCCAACTATGCTTTGAGCGAAGTCCACCTTGAGATATGTGGATCACACATTAGCGACAAAAACCTAGCGTTCAAAATCATGTGCGAGGGATATTACTGGCCGACAATGAAGAATGATGCCATTTGAATTCGTGAAGAAATGTGAGAATTGCCAACTCCATGGCAATCTTTACCACCGGCCGCCCGCAGAGTTGAGATCTCTTCAAGCTCCTTGGCAATTTGTGTAACGGGGGCTCGATATTTTCAGCCTGTTTTCCCTTGCAACAAGGCAAAGGAAATTTATCATCATGGGTATCAACTATTTTACCAAGTGGGTTAAAGTTGCTCTGTTGGCCAAGATCACCGAGTACAATGCTCTAGAATTCGTCTGCCAGAGTATAGTTAGCAGATTTGGCATCCTCGAGGTCATCGTAACTGATAATGGGACCTAATTTTTAGAAAACACTTCACCAAGTATTGTATCAGTCTAGGCATTAGATTGGTCCACACTTCGGTAATGTACCCACAAACAAATGGATAGGTGGAGGTCACAAATTACATGCTACTCTATGGTCTAAAAACCAAGTTGGAGGACACAGGAGGCTCCTGGGTGAACGAGCTACCCTCTGTCTTATGGTCTTACCGGATGACTCCAAAAAAACCCACTCGCAAGACGCCCTTTAGTCTTTGGTATGGGACTGATGCGGTGATTTTGTTTGAGATCGGGCTTTTAAGTCTTAGGGTTGAGTCCTTCGAACCGCAAGATAACTCCTAAAAAATTAGGGAGCACTTAGACTTGTTGGAGGAAGCCCGTGACACTACTAGAATGCCAACAGCAACCTATCAATAATGAATCGCCCGCTATTATAGCAAGAAGGTAAAAGCGTAGCAATTTGAAGTTGGGGACCTGGTCTTACAAAGTATCGAGGCTACGGGTAAGACTGCCAATTGGAATAAACTCTCCCCGAACTGGGAGGGACCTTTCCTAGTCTCAGTTGTTCTTCGGACCAAGAAAGGCAAGTGGGTTCCACATACATGGAACACAATACACCTCAAGCGCTATACTAATAAGGGCACAGGTAGGTTGTCCATGTGTATGCTTATAATTGTACATATTGTCATTCATAAATAAAAGAAAATGTTTTTTCCATTGTGCTATGCTATTTATTCTTTCTTTTTCTAGTTCCATATGCATGTGTGTGTTTGCAGGATTATGTAAGCGACCTAAACTGCCCCTAAATCAGGCAAATTTTTACCCGCTCGTAACTAAATCCTGGTCATCTAGGAGGCCCATAAGCAGTTGTAACAAATCTTGGTCATCCAAGTGGTCCATAAGCAGTTGAATTAAAATCTGGTAATCCAGGTGGTCCATTAGTGGTCGAACTAAACCTTGATCATTTAAGTGGCCCATAAGTGGCCAAATTAAATCCTAACCATCCAGGTAGCCCATTGATGGTTGAACTAAACCTTGGTCATCCAAGTGGCCCGTATGCAGTCAAAATCTTAGGGGGCTAAAGCAGCACACGTGACAATCTCCTTCACAAAGAGATAAAGTGATCAGTTAGCGACGGTCGACAGGAGCAAAGCACTTAATCCAAAAGCTAGCCGACCAAGATCACGTTTGGGCAGTGCTACCAAGCCTCAAGTCACGCACGAGTATGGAACAGGCTTGACACAATATCAGAGCTCACCTTGATGTCTTCTCCAAGACATAAGTCCATCAGAGAGCACCCTACACGTCTTAAGCAAGGCAGACGACCAACTTGTGTGCAACGCACCAAGTCAGCCGGTCAATACAATGACAAATAAGTTAAAAACGATGACAAAGATAAAGACACGTGACATCAAGAAATGATCATTTTATTGAGTATGTCTAAATATTTATAACTACATATAAGAAGTGCAAGACTGCAAAAACCTATGGCGGAGCAGAGCCTCGGGAGGAGACGGCGGTGGCCCCTGACCACTCCAGGACAACCCCATGAGGTTCTCGCAATGTAGGACAAAATGGTTTACTCTGTCAAAAACATCAACTGAAAAACTGGGGTTAACCGGCCGTGTAATGGGTCGGCAAAGGTGGATGCCCTCTAACAACCATGCCCACATCATCCCAGAAACCTCTTGGGGTCGTGTATGAGTGGTTAGGTCGTTCTCCACGGATGTGATTTGTCCCAAGAGTTGGTCAATGCGCCTCGTCACTGACCCAGCTTCCCCTCTCAACTTGGCGTTCTCCACCTTCAGTCTGGTGTTCTCCTCCTCCAGACTTGACAATATGGTTTGGGTTGGAGAGTAGCTGTATCTTCCTGGTACTCAGCCTTGAGCAGCTCCACTTTCTCCTCGAACCAGCTGATCTCTTTGTCACGGTCAAAGATCACCACGTCCCGCTGGTGCAATCCCTTGGCGATTGCTCCAGTTATTTTATCATCCTACAAATGCCAAAAATACTAAGTAACGAGCAACGGAGGAAGAAAAGAGAAGGAAAATTTCAAAGGTTTACTTACTAGATTCTACGCACAGGCTTCACCGGCCTGCTATGAGACCTCTGGCCTTGCGGCGGAGGGTTGGAACCAATGATCTCTTGGATAGGCTCAGCAGAGGCCTCTGCCATAGACTCCTGCAGCAACTCCTCCGCAAGGCCAACCGTCTCAACAGGCTGTCCGACGACGGGCTCCTTCATCAGCTCAATACTGATGCCAACCGCCTCTAAGGGCTCTCAGGCGGTTGGCACCTCTGGCACCACATGGAGCTCTCCGACAATAGGCTCCTCAGGCTCCAAAGCTGGCACTCCAAGTTGCTCAATAGCCTGCACTGCTGGAGGCTCCATAGGCAACTCCAACTCCATAGCCAAATGCTCTGCTTGTAGTAGAGCGAGAATGGCGCGACCAATAACAAAAGGGCCCAGGCCAGCCACAAACGCCTCCACAGCAACCTTGACGCCACTTACATCGGAGCTGTCTCCGACTCCAACGAGTTGGCCGGACAAAACACACTCTAGCTCCGTGGATGAAGAAGAAGAAGGCATCACTTTTGCCACCTTCTTTTGCCTTGGACTCTGGGGAGTTTCCTCATGGGAGGCATGCTGGCAGGCCCGATGATGACAGCTCTAGCCTTCCTCTTATGGGAAGGTATCCTCATCTTCTGGATTGGAGAAGGTGGTCCCCACCATAGTCCAATGGTCTCTTTGAAACTTAGAGAGATAGTCGTCCACTAACTTGAAAAGCGGCTTCATGGTAGCAGTCTCCTTGTCTGTGGGTGTCCCGGTGTAAATATCCGGCACTCTGCCCCAATCCCTGGCCAAGGGCCAAGACTCTTCCACGTGAACATACAAGAACCGGTTCTTCCAATTCTTCAAAGAATCGTATATGGCACTACTGATCAGAAGCTCTCGTGGGGATAGGGAAATCCACTCTCCGCCCTAGTTGAACTTAAACATCACTCTAACGGCCTCCACTGTCAGCCGCTAACACATGTTAACAAAGGAAGATAAAAAGCGTTTATAGGTATTGAACAACATCGACATGAAAATGGGTGATGGGAACCTGAAGAGCCGTAAAAATGTCTTGCAGCTCGTCAAGAACTGGAAGACGCAACCCACTCTTCAAGTGGGCCTCATATATAGTAATGCAGCCCTCAAGAGGAGAGCACGCCCTGTCTTCCTTTTTGGGCAACCTGAAGACGATTTCCTTTGGGATGTTATATTTGGCATACAACTCCTTCACGTCGTTATCTTTGAGCATTGAAGCTATCTGAATTATAGAAGAAACCATAAAAATGGGAGAAGGAAGGTAGCAGAACACTTAGAAAATTTTCAGGAAGGAAAGTGGAAGAAAAGCGTGGGATGTTTGAAAAAAAAATTGATGGCATATTTAAAGGCACGTGAATGCCAAAGGAGGAGAGCCGTCTCGTAAACGTGCACCCATAATTGTGGACATGTGTCGCTTCTGGAGAGGACACAGTCAATCAGATCCTCTAGCACATTAATTATCGGGATCACAAATTCACTGCATGCAGACACGTGGCCAGCTTTTTGACTAACAATCCAGCGGCATGATGGCGCGTCGTGTCAACTCCCACTAGTTATCTGGATTTTGGTCTAGACGGTCGATAAATCTGTTCAATATTTCTTCCGTCAATTCTCCAAATTTTAGCCTAGGCGGTCAACGAATCCGGTCAACAATTCTTCCACCAGTTCTTCGAATTTTGGCCTAAATGGTCAGCGAATTCAATCAACACTTCGTCCACTAGTTCTTCAGATTTTGGCCTTGATGGTTAACGGATCCGGCCAATGCTTCCTTGAGCAATTCTTTGGATTTGGCCCTGACAGTCAACAAATCTGGTCAACACTTTTCCACCAGTTCTCCTAATTTTGGCCTAGACGGCCAACGGATTCGGTCAACAGTTCTTCCACCAGTTCTCCTGATTTTGATCTAGGAGGTCAATAAATTTGGTTAACACTTCTTCCAAAGTTCTTCGAATTTGGCCTAAACAGTCAATGAATTTGGTCAATGACCTTCACATTTAGCTCATTGGATCTTGACTTTAAGGCTAACGATTGCGAGCAACATGGTCAATAGACCAAGAGACGTTGTTAGGTCGCCTTAGACAGCAACCCCAGCCACACGCGTCCCATTTGAAACATGCTAGAGGCCGGACTCCCAGACCACCAGCATGAGTGGCTAGTGATGGGTACACCAGTGATAGGCTGACCCAAGAGGAAAAAATGGCCTAAATCTATAGTGGCCAATTTGCGCCTGGATAGTCAACGCTATCCGTTGACCGGACGAAAAGCTAATGAGCGAGTAAAAGCTCTAAGAGTAAGATGGACAACTTGGCCCAAAGACGGTCAATACTTTCATTGACCGGAAGCATGACCAGTTGATCAGTTGCTAACTAGGCCACAAGTGGGCCAAGCCCAGTTGGGCTCACTTATCTGCCATCGATCGGCAGTGGTCTTCTCCCCTAATTTTGCATTCCATACAGAAGGCAACCTCTATCATAACGGTTGCCCCCAGAATCAGTGGGCATCCTTGGAGGAAGGTGTCAGAATCCTTTCCCTGTCTGCTAGAAACCTCAGCGGTTACAGAATGTAGAAGGAAAGAAATCAATCCAGCGACCGTTGTTGCAATAAATGCTTAACGCCAGAAAAGGCAATGATCCCAATAGAGCACGAGAATCAAACTCTTTTGCACAAGGAAGGCAGCCTAGCACAGTGGTTATAAAAGGCCATTGAGTTTTCACTCCAAGGCACGCTCTCAGGCTCGCACGCTCTCATCTACTAGCAAAAAGGCTTTGTATTGCTAAGCTCTCATGCTTCTAGTATCATAACGTGCTCTCTCTCTGCTGCTACATTCCTAGTGTACACGGCACTTAGAGTTCTCGCTCCTCACGAGCAACCCAAAGCCTCTCCGCTAACGAGAGTATTCCCATCACAAGCACTCTCTACATTTTCATTACATCTCTTTACTCTCACTTTCTTAATTTAAAGGTCATTTACTGAATTGAGCGTTAGAATATTTTTGATGGGAAAATCTCTTGCCGTCACCCGACTTCTTGTTCGTAGTTGCGGTGTGCAGGATTTAGACTCAGTGTACGAAATTGGACTCAACATGTGACTTGACTTGAATCTGTTCGAAACGTGGATCTAGGACGCATCACTCATCAATATTTTTATATCGTTGACTTGTTTTATGACAAAAATAATTTCAGGTTTGCTTGATTATAGTTTTTGTATATGTTTTACTTGGTGGTAGTTTGGAATTCAATATTTTGAATTCAAATTTGTATGAGACATAAATCATTTCAAGCAAAGATTTCATGGTAAGCATGATATTGTTGGGATTCAAATACCCACACTATGGTGTAGCAGAACTAATGCATCCGAGGATCTGGATTATAATATGAATTAGGGGGCCAATGTTTGTCTATTAGATTTAAAGTGGATCCGGTCTCCGTACGCTTTTAATCTGAATCCTGTGTAATAAAAATATGGCTGAATGATTTGATGAGACTCACTTCTCGGTATATCCTCTGACGTTCAAATCACTATCCTTCTTTAAAAAAGAAGAAAAAGAGAGCATGTAAGTTCAAATATCTATAAAAATGTTTCTTATTTGAGGGTTTGCACTTTTATAAAAGCGTGTTAGTTTTAGAAAGAGAGTATACGTTCTGGGTATCTTTGAATTGTTTTAAATTTATTTTAAGTGTCAATCCATTTTCCTATTGAAAAGGATGGATTTTTATAGAAGTTGGGAGATGGTTGATTTCTTCTATTAACTGTCCAGGAAACTATCGAGCGGATAGGATTTTGTTCAATTGGTAGTTTCAACCGACACATGAGGCCATTACTTCAAGATAAGAAAGGGAAAACCGTCTTGACCATTGGTTACGTCCTTTTCCAATGAGCTAACTGCTCAGATAATGCATTTAGGCATATACATCAATTTCGGCCACATTGACCGATTGGGCCTCCATACTTTCTGGGCCGAATCCGTGGGCAAAATCTTCCTCTTGGATCGTCAGTGACAATACCCATTAGGAACAAATTTGAATCTCTTGTTAAAAAACAATTATTATTCTCTCACTTCAAATGCAAGAACATCAATACACAACCAAGTATATAAATTGCACAACAAGATTTATCATAAAAAATATCCTTAACAAAAAAAAAAAATATATCGAACAATATCCAAACCATGTTCACTATAAATATTTGATTATAAATGATTTCATTTGAGAGTCTTTTATAATAATTCATATGAATAATTAGTTAAATTTAACCCTACAATGTCTAATAACTCATAAAATAAAATATAACGAGAAAATGAGTAATCAATCAATAATATGTCATATAGTAAAGGGAAAAATGATGTACATAAATTTAGTAAAAATAAAACTCAAATTGAATATCAGTTTGATACTAAAATATTACATTTTATCTTCTCTCTTCATGCATCTCTCATTGTGTTGTCAATGCTACCCTTTTTTGACCTAAAAATCATGCATTTTCTTAATACAGCCAGTGGCATTTGAAAGCCAATTAGAACGTTCATGATGGCGTTCGAATGCTACAAGAAAAACTATATCTATGTATATGCGCATCTCATGCTCAGGTTTTAAAGCCATTGGCGCATATACACCAATTTAGGTGCCCCCTCAAAGAGGTACCACTATGATTTTTCTTCTTAGTGACAAAATATTTAGTCACTGTTATATATAAATGTATCACTGAAAGATTTAGTGATGAAAAATGAAATTGTAACTATGTTGTTACTAAAAGTCTATTATTAAGTACTTTAATAATGACTTAATTATTTTGTTACTAAACATTTTTTTAATGACGAAATCATTTCACCAATAAATAATATTCTACAATAAAAAAATAATTTGATCACTTCAGCATATATTTTAGTGGTTACAAATGTTGCCACTAATATGAATTATATAATCACTGAAACATATGTTTTGTGGTAAAGAATTTCCTCACCAAAGACTATGATTTAGTAGCAAATAATTGTCGTTGAAAGCATATAATATGACATAGAAAAAGAAAGATATATCAGATATAGATTGAAGAACAACAGCCTGTAGGTAAAGAATTTGCAACAAAATTGAAGCGTACAAGAAACATTCACTAGCGATAATAGAAAGGAATTAGGGAAGGTATCTTAATGAAAAGAATTTGCAACAAATCAGACCACCCTTCCACTGTGTTGTTAAATGGATGTAAACATATTATACCAACATGAAACAATTTTATGTCGATCTAACATTGCATGTAGCTTGTTTGTGTTAGGTCGAGTTGTGTATCTGTACTGTGCCATGCCAGTTTAGGAATGACTGCAAGAAAAAAATATTAAAAATAGATAAAAAATAAAGTTATATAAAGAATTATAAAAAAACGTCATATTTTATTTATTTTGTTGAATATTGTTGATATTGTAGCTTACAAAAGTAGAAACATACATCTATAAACTTATTTTTAAACTTCATTTATATTTTCATTTGTACCGTTACTTCTATATCTAGAGTTATATTCTTTATTGAAACTCAAAATAATGAGATTTTTAATATGATATTTTATGTTAAATAAATCCTTAAAAAGGATATATATTTCTATTTTGTTTGATGCCATCATTCTTAATTTTGGTCAACTACTCTAGTCCAAATGCTGAAGAGTGATTTCGATACCATTTTACTAGGCAGTAGGGATAAGATATCTAGATAACTCGTATCATTGAGATGAATACAAAAAATAAATACTCATTAGCCTTCCACCATTTCAAATTTTAAAATCTGAACGACAGCGTATGAAGTTGAAAACGTGGATGGATTACAAGCAGTGAAAAAGTTCAATTATATTATATTTTCATTAACTAATTGTGTTTTACATCAAATTCATGTCAAAGAAAGCAAATCTTATCTATCAATAAATCCCAAACCAACTCTGCTACTTGTGCAGCTTGTGATATAAATTATGCAAATGAGTGTCCCGATAACAAACTTCCTCTTACGACTACCCATTACCTCTTTATCGACCATTATTTCTTACCTTTTGGCAATGTTTCCTTAATAGGAATCCCAACATCGGTCTTCGTAAGTTTGAACGATATCCAATTTGATGCAGGAAAGAGAAATAAGAGAAGGGGAAGAAGAAAAAATTAGAAGAAGGCGAAAAAATAAAAGATTGAAATAGAGAGAGGAGAACAGAGATTACAAGAGAATTAAGGACAATTATAGCTTTCAATATTAATTTAATTTTATCAATAAATCATCCAATAATAGAGTTAGAACTCTTATATACATAAACATTGCTTCTAAAATAATTAAAAAATAAATATAATTTTTTAAATTAATGATATCTTAAAATGAAAAAATAAAATGATATAATTTTCTAATTAAAATATCTTGGGATATTTCTAAAACATAATAAATTTAAAACTAAAATAAAATAAAATATCATAATAAAATAAAATATCTCAAATAAAATAAAAATAAAAAAATAAAATCTCTTCTAATTTTAAAATATTTGTAACGTCCGTATCAACTCTCCCAAGATGACTAAGACTCAAATTCATTGAGTAAATCTTTTGTTGTCAATGTCCGAACTATAAGTTGAGTGGTTGTATAATCCTCCGATGCCTATAGACATTTGTGAGTTGTGCATGAAATCTAACAGAGTCACCAACTCTTCCTGAGTGAGAAGAATTTGGGTATGTTGGTATGCGGTCTTACTAACTTTGATAGAATTTTAAAATATTTGGATCTAATTGTTAAAGTGTCACCATAGAAATTTAAGCATTCTTGGGCTTTGATCGTCCAACCTAGTGAACAAGAAAGTGCTGAACCATTTCCTTCCTATTAAACATAATTTGCTCATTTAAAAAAATTTCAATTTTATTTATATACCGGTAGTGTTGAGAATTTTATAGGAGTGGGTGAAGATTTAACATTTGGTGCATCTGTGGGTATTTTAAATGGATCATTTGGTAGGTTGATATTACCTTTATAAGTGATAAAATTATTGATATTTGTTAAACTTTAAATAAACCAGCTCTACAGGCCTACAATATAGAATGGGTCCATATGAGCACTATTTTGGTCTAATTCAAACCATAACATAATCCCAATATTAAATTTAACATATTTGTTATACATATTAGTTTAAAATTTATATGATATATTACTTTTAATCATTTATTAATTTTGATATGTAAGTTATGAATGTGTTGTGTGAAAATTTTATCCGACATGAATTCATAACATGTGGGGATATCGAGATAAAGTCTAAAGGTTTTTTAGGTTTGTAATTATGCAAAACCTCAAATGGGATTACACCTATAGATCTATTAATAAAGCTATTATATGTAAGTTGAGTTGTAGAAAGAATTATGTCCCAATTATTAAAATTTTTTTAAACCAAACATCTTAATATATTTTCTAAACTTCAATTAATAATTTCAATTTAATTGTATATTTGAGGATGTTTGGCTGTGAAAAATATTAGTTTAGAACTAATCATATGCTTCAAGGACCTCCAAAAGTGATTAGCAAAATAAATATCTCTATCGGAGATAATAATTTTAGGGAGATCATATAACTTAATAATTTCAATAAAATAAAGTTTATTAATTTGAAAAATATAAGATATTTTACTATAAAGAATAAAGTGAATCATTGTAAAAAAACGATCTACAACAATAAATATGAAGTCATACTTCTTATATGTATGTGGGAATTCTAAAATAAAATCCATATATGTCCTGTGGGGGGGGGGCAATTAGGTATAAGTAGAGGGATACAATATTAGTATTTAACATCTTATACGTTATTAGTTGGCAGGTTTAATAAGTATTGACTATTTTTTCATATCTTTCTTTAAATTAAGCTAATAAAATTGTCATTCAACATTCTCTATTATCTTGTCACGCCCAAAATGACCGGATATACTATCGGTATGAACCTTTAGTTTATAAAATCTCAAATAGATGACTTATGGATATAAAGTTTATTATCCAAAATAAATATTTGTCTTAAATGCGAAAATCCTCTATAATGTTTGACTATTTGTTTTATAAAATTAAAAAGATTTGACCAAAATAATAATAAGACTCATATTTTTTCTTGAGGCCTTTAAAGCCTACAATTTCAGCTCAAATGACAGATAATAAGAGCACTCGATGGCTCAAGGTATCGGCCGCTTGATTCTTGACTCATTTTATATGTTTTAAGATAAAAGAATAGGCATACAAATGTCGCGTTCCCCAGACATAAGCGCAGGCCAAAAATAAAATTTATGATATACGATCCAATAAATACATCAATAATGATAAAATCTAATTCGGACATGACAATCCATATATACACAAGACCTAACATTATACAATCTGTATAAGATCTCATCGGATATAAATCCGAATATCATAAAATGTGACCGGCTATCCATACGTAAAAAAGGGGATATCTACCAAAATAACAATTTATCTACATAAAAATACATTTCACAATCCTTAGCACATGATCCAATGGCCCACATTCGGCCAAACACAAACCAAATACACCCCCGAGATCAAAAGCCTAATAGGTATAAACATCCATACTCACTAGGGAAAAAATGTCATGTCAAATCAAGTCTAAACTCCTACAATCGTATCTAAGCCAATATTTTGAAGGGTTAAAATATAAAAATGTGAGTCTAAAGCTTAGCAAGTATCATTACATATAAAATAACACATGTAAATTAGAAGGAAGGGATATTACATTACAATTGTGTAAAATAAAATATAAGGTTTGTGAAATATCTAAAAACCGAGGAAATAGTCTTGTGCTAAATCACTATCTATATCAAATAGTCTATCCGGGACATAATCATAATAAATCACGATCCGATCAAATATTATAGACGATATCATATCGTATTATAACATATCATGATCCGAGGTTACATCACATAAGCGGTAATTATCACCACATTCTCGTGGGACATATCATCGTCCGGATCTAATATCATAATCTTATATGTAGAAAACAAAGGAAACCAGAACCAAAATATATAATCAAAACGTGTCCTGGGCTTAGTATATATCCATACGTATAAGACATTCTTATTGTCCAATCTATGGGCTAAACAACACATCTCAATCGCAGTCCAATACAAATTCATGCAGAAATATAAAATATATACAAAATTAGAGAACCAAAGATTATTATACCAACTTGAGGAAGGTTTACACTCGTCTGATATCCTTAACTATATTGGCTACATTTTAGGCTAGCAGCTCAAGGCCATCTATATATCTTGTCTCCCATAGACTAGCAAGTTACTATATTTTTTCATCAGCGACTTTGAGTGCAACCACAAGTTTAGAGCAGATCAACTATAACACGTCTCAACCTTCCTACTGATGGAAGTAATACAACATATCACATACGTTATTGTTGAGACTAAGCCTTCCTATCAGAAGTGATATCAAAAGTCATATATCTCGGATCATATATATCGACTTCTCTGATCTCGAACCGTCACAATCCCGTAGTGACCTTGCCCATAATAGCATACATGTGGAATAATGTAATGCTTGGTTTATGGTTCCATAACATATTGAAATATAATATACATATATATTGTACCAGGTTTTCATAAATTGTAAAACCCTTTAAAATCACAAATATTAGTGAAAATCCACCGAATAATTGGTAAAATATATATGCATGTAAACAATAAACAAGAAGGGGTACACAAAAATTATATGCATGTAACAAAATCCCCAAAACATACATAAATATCAACGGATACAAAAATAGACTAAGGATTTGGCTTACGGATACATGCCTTAACCTTATATTTAGCATATTTGACGAAAGGATGTTTTGAGATTCTCGATTGCCACTTTCCTTCTCTTCCTTTCCACCTCTTCCTCTCTCCTTTTTCCCTGACTGAGCAAAAATGGCAAAACTCTAAACAGTATGCATTTTTATACCCAACCTCACGTTCGAATGCACCTCAGGCGTGCCTTGGGAGTGAGCTCTCGGGTAGCCCTGTGCTTGAGTGCCACTGGAGTGCTACTTGTGTGACGACCTTAACCCAAAATCCACAACCAATACACAAATTTGATCACATAGAAAAAATATAAGTCTCAAATTAATATATACCATATCCACAACTGATAAAAATATAAATATAATAATCTAAATATCCTCACACTAACAATAAATTTGAAAAAAATACATAACCTAAAAAATCCAGACAAATAAAGGAAAATATTTAAATGTATCTCTAGAGTATAAAATCAACACTCTCTCCCACTGGGCTTCAATCTCTCTTACCACAAGGTTTTAACCAACTCTAGAGTCATCGTTATCTAAACTTGCTACTCTGGAAGAAAGAAAAATAATAAGAGTGAGCCAAAGACCTAACAAATGATAACAAATCTAAAAAGAAATAGGGAATGATAATAACTATTTTAGATATACAATATATAATGTATGCCAACAGTCATGAACAATAATATAATATCCAATAGATAAATATATAAAAGAATTTATATTTTATCGCATCTACGATTCAAATGCATAAGAAAGGAAGGTCACTCCAAAGCCTGATGTGACAAAGATCATAAGATTTCACTAATAGGAAGTAAAGATCCATCAAGAACCAACCTCATAAGAAATACAAGGGATCTCTAAGTTCAAATATCAGTGTGAACAACCTGAAAATCAAATTACAATGAATAATATAGATTCTATTGAATCCGGATATCGTAAAATCCAACACATAGATTCTACCGTATACAATTCATGGATTATATTGATCCCAAACTCAAGATGTATTAACAATGACGAAATATTACAATGAATCTCCTTGGACCTTATTCTACAATCGTGAATTAAAGCCGCACATGTATTCTTCCAATGGTTGGATAAGTGATACAAGATTATCTATGGTATCCTTACTATTCCTATAGACCTCCTAGAGGTTGTACCCGTAATATACTTATACCATCCGTGATACCCCTTGTCAAATGATATCACTGATATCATCTCCTACGATAGTCACATGGTTATAAGTATCCCTCCACAATAAACAATATACCTCATTATCACCATGATATAAAAATTAGTATCAGATAAGTATAGACCACGTTAAGATATTGTAACCTTCCATTCGACTAGATACCTCAATATTTTTATATGCTCTCCTTAACCTTAACTGTATGAAGTCAATAATTTAAATACTCACGCAATCAAATATAATGTAAGGAAAGCTTTACAATTAAAACGATAAAATTGTCGTTTGATATTGATAAAGACCGTACTCACACCATCAAGATTAACATAAAGGAATTATCACAGAATGATAAAAGGACAAAAGCGAACTAGGAATAATATATTTCTATCAATTTAACATTTAATTAGTCATCCATCAAAACCTATTAGTAATACCATAAATAAATTATCACTTGTCACTTACAGATAAAGCCCCTAACAAATGAACAGGTCCCAAAATTATATCTATGCATATATATAATACCTTTTTACTTATGGAGCTTATAATGAAATTGGATCATATCCTCAACCCACTCTCTAAGGTTCAACATTCAGGTCACATTTCCTAGTTTTCCCACACACAATACATGCATGTGCACAAAATACTACTAGCACACACACCTACATTATTTAACATATACCATCACATTACCAATATACACTATAACAGTGACCAACTGCACCCAATGGTGCACACCCACACTGTAGGAACACTGGCAGCACAAACAATTTCACACATTCCACACTACTACATACACACACAATGAACACACACACTCACGGCACACTGTCATGTATATATATATATATATACTCACACATATACACACACAATTTCACACATAAATAAGTATATATATATTGTAAAATCATATGGCCTTGTAGAGATACACCCACACAACGTGCACTGTACACACACTACACACATACGTATATATATACTGTATAATTTACATGGCTATGTACAAATACACCCACACACCGTGCACTATATACACATCACAAATCTACACACATATATGCGCACACACACACACACACATATATATATATAAACGCAGCATACCATAAATATATTTATACATGTATATACATGCACATATATGTATGCATACTATCTTCTGTATAAATACAGGATGGATTATATATACCATTGCAACCAGAGGAACACGAGGCTTGTTCATCACCCAATTTCAATTTTCCCCCACTCTCTCTATTTCTCACCCAATTCCAACATCCTATACACAAACATAAAACCCAGTTCTATATTTTAGTAAAAAACCTAGAACATGAATTAATCTAAAACCATAGCTTCGTGTGACTCCCCGATTCATTGTTCCGAAATCGATAACCCAAAATAGAGCATTGTCCTCTATTTTCTTTCCCGATTCAATTTCCACATGCATCACAAATTTAATAGAAAGAGAGGATGAATCGGTTGCAAAATAATGAGAGAATTATTTGCAATTAGAGGAGAAATGACAATAAAGAAAAATCACTTGCAAAAATGAAAGATTTCTTATAAAAGAGTATCAAATCAACTTGCATGATTTGTAGTGACACTGTAGCAACAATGTGGATTAATGATGATGGCAACTTTGAGCAGTCACGGTGACCTTCTCCAGCATCTATTAATCGACAGCGACGGCAACAATAACAGTGGTCTATCCTTCCTCTCTCTTATCTGCTACTCTAAAGAATCGGCTTTCGTATATAAAGGGAATGGACGGCTTGCATATATAGACAAAAAATGAGGTTGGCCACCGAGAGGAAGAAGGAAATCGGTTTATAAATTCTAGGTTTTTCAACCATTTGGTTGGAGAAGAGAAAGCTACCGCGGAGTACAAATTGGCCGAAAGTTTCTCCCTCTTTCCTCTCCTTCTTCGTTCGTCTCTCTCCCAATTTTCTTCGCTTATTATTATTATTAATTTTTATATGGATGTTTAGGCCCTTTAATATTTAGCTAATCTAAATATTAAATTTTAGGTTTACTAAATCTAATATAATTATTTATCCTATTAAATATTTATTTTTATTCATTATTATTATTTCATTTAATTTCTAAATACATAAGTATTTACCACAAAATTTATATTTAAAAATTTAATTAATCCTAAAAAATCTAGGATGTTACAATCTACTCCCTTGAAAAAAAAAAATTCATCCTCAAAAAATGTATCTCGACCCTTAAATGATGTGAATGTTTTTCTGAAATCTTATTTCCCAAAATTCTCATATATTTTGCACTTTTTATCAAATTTGTTAATAAAATTTAGACCCATTCCATAATCAATCCCAAGAATAATTTTATGCAAAATTATTCGCACAATAAAATATTATTATTATTTTAAAATATTGTTGTCCTAAGTTTGTAACTTGTGAAAATTGATTCTATGTCATCATTTTTTTTTTTTTCAAACACTTTTTTTTCGTTAATTGTCTTCAAATCCATATTGGTGGATTCTTCATGTTAATTGTTGCCCCTTCTGTTTTTTTATATAAGAAAATACTATAAAAATTTTATAGAGTACAAATTAGTTTATATAGTTATCGAAATTAATTGTCAATTAAGTGACATTGAAGAAATTTCATCATGACATCTAAAGAAATAGATTCATACAAAAAACTCTAAAATATAGTACTCAAAATTGAATAAAATGTCACATGAGTAATTTGAGACACATACTACTGCAAGTACAACAATAGAATGCATGATACTGAAAGAAAGAAAAGTCTAAAGCTTCAAGCCTAGTGCATGAGGTGCTAGAATAATTTATTAAGAGACCATAGAGCAACAATTGATAATGATAAGAAGTTTGATAGCATATATACAATAATAATAATAATAGAAAAAGAAATTTTACAAAAAATTTAGCAAAAGAAAATATTTGAGGTTAAAATACACATGGACAAGTGGGAAACAACAACCAAGAAATCCAACCCCAGTTTCTAATCTCCAACTATAGAATATAAAGGTTCAAGAAAGGAGAGTATAATTACAGAAAATATGACCGATCTCAAAAAATATATTTAAAGGGCTATTGTGATCGTATTTAAACTTATAGAGGTCATATTTATAGAAAAAAATATAGATTCAAATATCACAGATAAAAGTACCAAGTTATCAAATAGCACAATATGTCAAATTGGAAACATGTTGAGAATAAATGTGATTACATCTGATCAAACTTCCCCCCATGAGATGAATAATATAATAATTTGGGTGACTTTTCTCTAAACTACTTTCAGATGAATAAGAGTATAAAGATCTAGTGCCAAATCAAAGATACTATGAAAGAGAGTAGATCTGAAGATTAACTATGAAAATTAAAGAGAATTATTTATTAGTTCTTTGAAAAATAATAAAAAGGCAATGCATATAGGAGTTGGTGGATAGTGAGAAAGAAGTATCCAATTTAGATTTCAAATCATGTGAAGATTTGAATCCTAACAAAACACAATAGGGAAAATTCTTTGACATGGATGAAGCACTGATATATTAGAGTTGGGAGACATCTCCTATAAGATATCATTTACTAGCATACCCCCAGAAAATTATACTAATATAGAGGACAAATATCTTAAGAAAACTACAAAAAGATAAGGGTAAGAGTATTTAATGGAATTATCAATGGTTGATATTTTAGAAAACAATTCTAACTTGATGACTTTTTTTTTAACCTTATATTGACACCCAAAGATCTTAAAACAATTGAAATCATCGATGATTCAGATCATGTCCTAGTTAATTTATTTGATCAAACTGCTTAAACTCATAAATAATTGTCCCAATTTGCGATTGAGCACAATACAAGGTGTCACTAAATCATTCCAAATAATTACTAAGATCTTATAAAACTTCAATCTGTATTTATACCATAATCTAGCTCAATCAACAACTATTTTGACCTTCAATAAACTCACTAGTACTCTTGATTTCCAATTAATATTGTCTATGCTTGCCATTAAATTAATTTTATTTTTATCTTATTTTTTTATTTAATGGTCGATAATCCTTAATCGCATATTGATCTTGCAAGATACTTGTATTCCTGTAGCTTTTCTTCACGTCCTTAGCACCAAATATTTGTTCTTGATTGCCACCTTATAAAATTATCAAAAATTACTGCAAGGCTAAATGGAGTCATCCTTTTTATAATTCTCGATGCTTCACGGTAGATTGACAAGCTTGATGATAACTAATTACAATTACTTTTGCTTTTGCACCTTTATGTTTTTATGTTATGCCGATACCATCCGATCGTTGGATTCTCGGGCGATTCCTCGAGTTAACTCAATAGGAAAGTCGATCTCCCGCATGGTATTTATAACTGCAACATGCCTGTAATGCATCTAAAAATTGTCTGAGTTGATAATAATGTCTTTGATTAATGATTCATCCCGCTCCATTGTTATTACAAATGTTTTGAATCATCTACAATTATTCTGAACAGAGGGTGGGCATGCAATGCTTCAACGGTCGGGATGAAGCCCTCCAAATCAAAAATAGTAGAAGTTCTACTCGATTTTACAATTATCGTTGATCAAACGTGGTCAGTATTTTCTTCTTTGGCGTATGACAACGCATGGGGCATGGTTCTAAGTTGTCACAATTTAAAAAACATCTTGGTTTTTGTTTCACTCGAAAGGGGTGCCATTGTACTAACTTCCAGTGTTGATGTTTCGTAATCTTTAATAATTAATTTATCTTCTAATAATCATAGTAACATCGTCTACCACGGAACCTACTAGATTCTTTTTGCGCATACATTGATAAAAAAAAATGATGGTTCGATCATTGTTTTTTTATTAAATCGATTTTGATTGTCCTCTTGTCTTGAACATGTGAACGATAGGAGTTGGCATGTTCGCTGCTTGATGTCCACGAGCCACTAGTCAAGAAATGAATCATTTGTGTTATGAGTTGAGTGACTAGCTATATTGCTCTTAAAACTTCAGAAATTGCCGTGGATGACATCACAAGTTCCGTAGAAGCCCTTTGTGCTCATATTTTGCTACCTCGACACCCTATAAAATATGACAATTTAAAATCTAACCTATTCTAATATTTTGCTTACCAATTTTTCCTAATTTAGAATATCGTTGGTCCTAAATCCCAAAACACGTCAAAATTTTATGACTTAGAATCATTAATGATATTCCTAGTCCTTAAGAATGTGATATAAAATTTCCTTGACCTAGAATAACCAATGATATCCTGAATCCTCAAACCACATAGCGAATCATAACATTCCTCGAATACTTCTATTCCTCAATCCTCAAATGTTTTCACATAATATTAATTCTTTGGTACTCTTAAAGTAATCCATAATGTCCCAAATACTCATTTAAGGAACCCTAAAATTTCCTCGAGCATCTATCACTCCTAAGTCCTTGAATCACCTAACGGATAACAAGTCTTTGTGATACAAAATCCTCTGAGTCCTCTAGAAGACCTATAATCCTTTATACAATTTTAGAACTACTAGAATTAATTTAAATACACATATCTGATTGAATCACCTAATATCCTCAAATATCGGCAATTCCTAGAATACCTAGGTGTTCTCATAGAATCTTGATTTCTTTGATACCATAAAGTTTTGACGACCTAAACCCAAAATCCACAACCAATATCCAAATTTGATCACATAGAAAAAATTTAAGTCTCAAATTAATGTATAGCACATCCACAACTGATAAAAATATAAATATAATAATATAAATGATAGGTACGTCCACAGTGGGTTGGCCCAAGGAGGAGGAGCGGACCAAATCCACAAGGGCCCACATATAAGCCTAGACGGCAATGCAAATTGTTGACCGGATGAAAGGAAAAGGAGACCAGTATAAGGACAAGCAACTAGCACAAAGGATGGTCAACATTTCTATTGACCGACAGCACTACAATGGGCCGGTCCATGAGCAAGCATTATATGGGCTAGGCTCAGTTTGACCTGTATTCTCATCCGCGAATAGCAACGACCTTCTTCCCTAATTTTGTGCTCTCCCAAAAGGCAAATTCTATGGCAACGGTCACCAATAGATTTAGCACACACCACATGAGAAAAGTGCTGGATTCTCTCCTTTGTTTGCTGTAAACCCTAGCTATTACAAAAACACATAAGGAAGGCAATCCTTCTAAGGAGCCGTTACGCCATTAATGTCTATATCAAGAAAGGAAGCCGGTTTAGCAGAGCCCATGAATCGAGCCTTCCTACCTAAAGGAAGAGGCTCAGGTTCTCAACTATAAGAAGGCCATGGAATCTACACTCTAGGACATGCATTCTTTCAGCGAACAAACGCTCTCATACAAACTTAATTGCTCTCAAGTTTACGTTCCTTTTTTCCTGAGGAATCCCACAAAGTTTAAAATGCCAACCCTTGACTTGTATGATGGGAGCGTTGATCTCGTTGACCACCTTGCCCACTTCCGCACCCATCTGGGCCTACAAGGGTTGGAGGACGTAGCCATGTGTCACTATTTTTCGCTTACCTTAAAGGGGGATGCATGCAATTGGTTCTATCAACTCCCCTCGGATTCAATCCAAAGCTTAGGAGAGAATCATCGCTCCTCGTCGCAACATGCCTCTCTCTGAGAGGAAAAGCAGCCCAAATCGCATATCACCACAAACACTCTCTATTTTTCCCATTATTCTTCTCTTTCCCTTACCTTCTCAATTCTTGGAAGGTTGTTTTTAAGAAAGCTTTTGAGAAGTATTTTCACTTGGATAATATTGAGTGGACCAAACAATCTCGTTTGTTTTAGTGTTATATAGGATATAGGATCGGTGATCAGTTAATGATCAATGTAACTTAAATCCGTTTAAAATTTGGTTCCTAAGGACGGCATCATTCAAACATGAGAAGCACTTAGAGAATATCCAACCACATTTTCGAAAATTTTTATCGATTTTCCTTCACTTTTCTAAACCAACGACACTCAACGGAAAATAGTTGAAAGAGATGCCACCTTAAAACTGTGGCACAAGAAAGCGAGTACTTTCCAACAAGATGTGACCCTATCCAACCAAGACCATGCCACTAGTGCTATGGTCAATGGGGAGATCAACGAGGTGCCACCACCTTTCTTTCAAAATCGTTTTAGGCGGGAGTATTGTGCGAAACGAATATTCATTGGAAAGTTTAAATGCTTTGCTCCCTCCATGAGCATTTTAAAGGGGGTTCCGAGTCAATTAAAGCTGCCTATGTTGGCCTCAGGGTGGTCAAAGGAGGAAGAAGAACCAAGAAGTTGAAGATCTAGGAGGCCAGCCAACATTCAGACGCTTGAATCCTCGTAGGCCCAAAGCCAGAGTGATCTAAGGGCTCGAGGAATGTCCCGGTGAGTATGACTCCGGAAGAAAGCCTGGAACGATGGAATCTTTGATATTCACAGGCGGAATCTAGGCCTCAAGCTCAGGAGGGAGCCTCCCAGGCCATTAGATCCATTGAGTTGCGATTTTTGGCCAGATAACGCTCAACATCTTCGCATGGCAGACAAGAAAGAATGGAGTTAATGACATCAACTCTAAGAGATGGAAAACCAATGCCTGGAAGAATAAGAAGGGGGAGAAGATATGGAATCGCGTCTTCAAAGACGATGAGCACGCGACTAATCTCGACATATCTCCTTTCACAGCGGAGATCTTGAGCCATCCCATGCCCGCAAAGTTTAAAATGCCAGCCCTTGACTCGTACGATGGGAGCGTTGATCTCGTCGACCACCTTGCCCACTTCCACACCCATCTGGGCCTACAAGGGTTGGAGGACGTAGCCATGTGTCACTACTTTCCGCTTACCTTAAAAGGGGATGCATGCATTTGGATCCCGCCAAGTGTGTCTTTGAAGTCTCCTTTGGGAAGCTCTTGGGTTTCATCGTCTCCCAGCGAGGGATCAAGGAAAACCGATAGAAGATTAAGGCTCTCGTGAACATGTCTCCACCGTAGACCGTCAATGACGTCTATCGGCTAACCGGATGACTGGCGACCTTGTCCGTTTCTTGGCAAAGTCAGGAGACAAGTACCAGCCTTTCCTTAAGGCATTAAGAGGAATGAAAGCAAATGGTTTCAGTGGAACTACGGAGTGCCAAACAGCCTTCAATGAATTGAAGCGATATAGCAACGTCACCCAATGATGGAGAGGAGCTATACCTCTACCTAACGGTATCAGAGGTGGCCCTCAGCTCTGTCTTAGTATGTCAGGACTCCGATACCCAGAGACCAGTCTACCTCATAAGCAAAACATTGACCAGTCCAGAGGTGTACTACCCACGTGCAGAAAAGTTAGCTTTGGCGCTTATCTTCTCCACCCGAAAGTTGAGACCTTACTTCCAGGCTCATCGTGTAATTATTCTCACCGACTAGCTATTGAAAAGCATTCTCCATAAGCCTAAAGTTTCTAGACGGCTCGTAAAGTGGGCTATTGAATTAGGAGAGTTTGACATCAAATTTTGGTCCAGGCCCACCGTCAAAGGGCAGGCTCTAGTTGACTTCATTGTCGAGACCATGATACTAATTTGAGGAGCAGCATGCTGAGAACACAGAACAGAGTGAGGAGGGGCTAGAATGGGTCCTCAACGTGGACGGATTGTCTACGGACTCAGGTAGTAGAGTCAGAGTGGTCCTAAAAACCCTAGACGGGTTTAAAGTGAAGTACTTTCCCAAACTTGACTTCCAATGACCAACAATATCACAGAATATGAAGCCCTGTTGGCTGGATTGAGACTGGCTAAAGAGTGCTCAGCTAGGCGGTTGACCGTCTACAGCAACTCTGAACTAGTCGTCACCAGGTTAACAAAAATTTTGACGTGAAGGAGATCAATAGGAGATTTGACAAGGTGACCCTTGTTCATGTTCCCAGGACTGAGAATTGGAAGGTCGACCAACTTGACAGGGCAGCGGCAACCGAAAGTCTAGAGTAGTACTCGAGGGACATGCGGGAAATTCTCAGTGCTCCCAGCACGGATGAGCGGGAAGCAATGCAGATCTCTGAAGCAGAAAATTGGATGACACCGTATCAAAAATACTTGACGGATGGAGCACTTTTGCATGATGCGGACGAAGCCAAGCACGTTAAGAAGATGGCCGGCTGGTACACAATGGTCGATGGGCGGCTATATCGCCGTGGTTACTCGACTCTGTACCTCCGGTGTCTCACTCTAGAGGAGGCCGACTACGCCTTAAGTGAAGTCCATCTCGGGATTTACGGATCACATATTGGCGGCAAGAACTTGGCATTCAAGATCATGCCCCAGGGCTATTATTGGCCAACAGTAAGAAATGATGCGCTCAAGTTTGTAAAAAGGTGTGAGAATTGCCACCTCCATGACAATCTTCACCGCCAACCGCCCGTTAAGCTGAAGTCCCTCCAAGCTCCTTGGTCCTTTTGCACAATGGGGGCTTGACATTCTCGGCCCATTCCCATTGCAACAGGGCAGAGGAAATTCGTTATTGCAGCATCGACTACTTCACCAAGTGAGTTGAGGCCATCCCACGGGCTAAGATCACAGAGCACAACACTCTTGAATCGTCCGCCAGAACATAGTCAGTAGATTTGGCATTCCTGAGGTCATCGTCACCGACAACGGAACCCAATTCTTAGGGAAGCGTTTCACCAAGTATTGTACTAATTTGGGCATCAAATTGGTCCACACTTCAGTGGCGTACCTACAAGCAAACGGATAGGTGGAAGTTACGAACCGCATGCTCCTCCGCAGTCTCAAGACCAAGTCGGAGGACGCCGGGGGCTCGTGGGTAGACGAGTTGCTTTCCGTCCTTTGGTCTTATAGGACAACCCCAAAGAAACCGACCCGTGAGACTCCCTTCAGTCTCTGTTATGGAACTGAAGCGGTAATTTAAGTCAAGATCGGGCTTTCAAGTCTAAGGGTCGAATGTTTCGACCCGTAGGGCAATTCCCAAAAAATCAGGGAACATCTAGACTCGCTGAAAGAAGTGTGCGACGTTGCTAGGATGCGAACCGCAGCCTACCAACAATGGAATGCACGCTATTACAACAACTAGGTAAAAGCGCAGCAATTCAACGTTGGGGATTTGGTCTTGCGGAGCATCGAAATCATAGGCAAGGTCACCAATCGGCATAAGCTCTCCCCAAACTAGGAAGGACCTTTCTTAATCTCTACCATCCTGCGGAACGGAGCATACAAGTTTTGGACTCAAGACGGCAAGTTGGATCCACAGATATGGAACATGACCCACCTTAAGCGCTACTTCCGGTAAGGGTCCAGGTATGTCGTCCATATGTGTGCATGTAAGAAAATGTACTTTTTTAATAAAATAAGTGTCCTATTTTCATGTACATTGTATCATATTGCTATCCTCCTTTTATGTTTTGTATGCATGCGCGTGTCCGTATGTTTGATTGCAGGATTAAAACGACCTAGACTACTCCTAAGCAGGTGGATTTTCATCGACTCACTATTAAACCCTGGTCATCCAGGCGGACTATGAACGGTCATATTTAAACCCTGGCCATCCAAACGGCCCATGAGCGGTCATAGTTAAACCCTGCTCATCCAGGCGGCTCACAAGCAGTCGTACTTAAACCCTGGTCATCCAAGCAGCCTATTGATGGTTGAATTAAAATTTGGTCATCCAAGTGACCCGTTTGTAGTCAAAATCTTAGGGGGCTTAAACATCACGCGCGATGACCTCCTACACAAGGAGATTGCGTGATCAATCAATGACGATCGACAGAAGTAGGATAGTTCACCCCCAACGTTGACCGCCCAAGTACACACTAGGGCAGCGCCACCAGACCTTTGCTTCGCATGAGAATAGATCAGATTTGGTACGACATTCAGGTTAACCTCGATATCTACTCAAAGGCTCAAGCCTTTCAAAAAATGCCAACAACATCCTAAGCAAGGCAGACGGCTGACCTGTGCACATAGAGTTGACCGAAAAACTCAGCAACGAAGGAGTAAAAATGACAATAAAGGCAAAAGATACAAAGCATTAATGAAACAGCCATTCTATTATATTCACTTTCAAATATACCGGTCACAAAAACAAGGATTACAAAAACTAGAGAGGAGTGGAGCACCTAGAAGAAGGCGCCGACGATCTGCAACTGACCCGTGGCTCCCCCACAAGGCACTCGTGATGCTGAGTAGAACGGTTCTCCAAATTAAGGAATTTGACCAAAAAGTTAGGATCAATTAGCCGGGTGATACGCCGGATAATATTGATCCCCTCCCATAACCACGCCAACGGCATGTTCTTGACCTCGTGGGGATGGATACGAGTGGCCAGTTGATTATCCAGATGGCCATTTGGTCCGCAAGTTGGTCAAGGTGTAGTGTAGTCCGGTCAACCTCTTCTTTCAAACAAGCACTCTCCTCCTTAAGTTTGTCGTTCTCCTCCACCAGACCCAACATCACGGCCTCTCTAAGACTAGCATTCTCCTCTCTTAGTCTGGTGTTCTCTACCTCCAGATTGGCCAACATGAACCCTAAAGCAACTGCGTTCCTCCCGGTGCTCCACCCTCAGCATCTCCAGCCCCTCGTCGAGCCAAGTAATCAATCTATCCCTGTCAGAGATTGCAAGGTCTCGTTGGCTAATTGCCTTTTCAACAACGCCAAAAACTTTTTCCTTATGCAAAAACAAGTAGCATTAGCATCAATTAAACTAAAAGGAAAGGCAGGTCGCAAAAATTCACTTGCCAAATCCTGCGCGCTGGAAGCACTGGCCTGGCACGAGATCTTGGCTCGGATGGCGGAGGGCTAGAAACGGAGCCCCCTTGAACAGACCTAGCGATGGCCTCCGCCACTGACTCCTCCAGCAGTTCCGCCATCAGATCGCCCGTCCCCACTGATTCTTAGCGGGCTCCTCTGTCCTTTCCATGGCTTGTGTAGGCTCCCCAGTGACGACCTCCTCCATGGTCTCCACTCTAACGTCAACCATCGGTTGAGGCTCTCTGGCAGTTAGCTCTCCTGGCTCCTCCTAAATCTCCTCAGGAGCAGGCTCGTCAAATGGCACAACGGCTGGCCCAACAGGAGGCTCAGTAGGCGTCTCCCCGGGTTCCCTTGCAAGTATCTCCTCTGACAGATCAGCGGCACGCTCAATGATGGGCTCCGGGGAAGGCTCCAATCGTATCAAGTGCTCCGACTACGGGAGGGCAAGAACAACGCAGCTGGCGGCGGGGTGCAGTCTCTCCCTAAAAACCTCAACAGTGGAACTTTCGTCACATACACCAGAGCTGACCCCCACTCTGGCAAGCTGGCCAATTAGCACACTCCCAGGATCGGTGGAGGAAGACAAAGAAGGCCTTACTGCCGCCACCATCGTTGTTGGACGGATGGGAGAACCTTCGCCAGTTGGCTCCCTGATTGCGAGAACCCCGATCTTCCTCTTCTTGGAGGCCTTCATTGTCTTTTGCTCTAGTGACGGACACCCCCACTTGGCCTTCTTGGCCTCATTATGAGAGACCAAGTGGTCTCTTTGAAAATCTACAAGGTGGTCCCACACTAACTCAAATAACCACTTCATGGACTCCGTCTCCCCCTTAGAAGGGGTTCCAGTATAAACTTCGGCCACTAGCCAGGACCGATCCGCGTGAACAAAGTAGAATCGGGTATTCCAATTGTTTAGTGAATCATAGATGGCAGTACTAACTTGGAGACTGCCGCGTGGAGATAAGGAGATCCACTCTACTCCCTGGTTAAACTTGAACAACACCCTCACCATTGCCGCTGTCAACCGCTTCGCACGTTGGTGGAGAAATATGCAGAAAGTACACAGGTACCTCATGGCGTTTGCATAATATTGTGCGATAGGACTTGCAGGGCTGTGAAGATCTCAAGCAACTCGCTAGGGAACGGGATGTGTAGGTCACTCCTCAAGTGGGCTTCATAGACTGTAATGAATCCCTCTGGTGGTAAGCACGCTTTGTCTTCCTTGACAGGAACTCGGAAGACAATCTCATTTGGAATATTGTACTCTTTTTTTTTGGTAAGTAAATAATTGCATTAAATTAAAGTAAGATGTACATGGAACTATGTTTTTTACCAAGTGTTTTACCGACTTGAAAAAAGAAACATAGAAAGAGACATTAATAAAATTGGCTGAGAAATATTGATTACATTAAATGTAAAAAAACCAAAGGACCTTGCGAGACAAACCACTGGGTCCAGGAAGACAATAAAGCAGGACAATTGCACTCCGAAGCACGAGCAAAATCACTCCGTCCAAAGATAGCAAATTCACTCCGCCCAAGGTGAGACGAAACACCGCTCAAGGAGTTATAGAAAGCAGAAAAATTCACTCCAGAAGCACTAACGAAATCGCTCCGTCCAAAATGAGGTAATCAATCCAGCCACCTCACTCCAAAAAAGAAAAAACCATTCACTCCGACCAAGGGCAAAAAACAGCACTCCGGAAAAAAACTCTGAAAAAATGCACTTCATCCAGGGTGAGACAAACACTCCGTCCAAGGCAACAGAAAAAGCACTCCAAAAAATGTACAAATTCACTCCGGGATCACTAAAAAAGACACTCCGACCAAAATGAGTAAACATTCCAGCCACCTCACCCCAGCTAATCCACTCCGTCCAAGGAGTCTAAAAAAAACTCCGGCACAAATCCACTCCGGAAGCTTTAACAGAGATGCTCCGTTCAAAATGGGATGAACGATCCAGCCTTTGTTTTTTTTTTTTTTTTGAAGGAGAAAGCACTCTTAAATGAGAGAAAAAAAACACTCCGGATTCCGGAGTCCTCAACAGATCCGGAGTCCATCCAATAGCTACGGATACAAAACACTCCGACATTTAGCGGAAAAACAACACCGGCAAAAGGAACTCCGGAAACCGGAGTTCCCAAAAGCAAATGCAAAATGTTTGTTTGTTTTTTTTTTTTTTGAGGAGAAAGCACTCAAAAATGTGAAAAAAAGAGTATTCCAGATTTCGGAGTCCTCAACAGTTCCGGAGTCAATCCAACAGCTCCGGATACAAAACACTCCGCCATGTAGCGGAAAACAGCACCGGCTGAAAGAACTCCGGAGTCTGGAGTTCCCAAAAGCAAAGACAAAATGCCAGCTCCGGAATCAATTCACTCTGCCAAGGAGTGAAAAAAAAACAGCACCAGCAAAGGAACTACGAATTCCGGAGAACAATAGCTCCGGAACGAGGCACTCCACAAAGAAGCGAAACTAGCACCAGCAAAAGAATTTCGTAATCCGGATATCAAATAGGAAGGACCAAAAAGTGTTTTTTTTTTTCAAATGCTGTCTGGCCTAGAGAGAAAACAGCATCGGATTCAACCTACGCAGATTTCCACTCCGAATTCAAATCACTCCTCTAAGAAGTGAAGAAAAAAAAACAGCGCCGGTAAAAGAAACCCCGGATTACGAAGTTCCCAAAAGCAAGGGAAAAGATGTTTTTTTTTTATGCAAAATTTAGCTCCGGACACAATTTACTCCACCAAGAAGAGAAAAAAACACCACCAGCAAAAGAACTCCGGAATCCGGAGTTCCTCAAAGCCAAGGGTAAGGACCACAACAGCAAGCCCAAAAAGATCAGATGACTGCACCCGATCTCAAAGCCGCAAGGGGGATGTTCCATCTACTCAAAACCGATCTGTCTTTTCGGGCATCAGTAAGATGGGTCTTAAGGAAAGAGTTTGCCCATCACCGCATTTGTTAGGTCACCTGGGATACAGGTAGTATTCTTAAAGGCTCGTTGATTTTCTCTCTCCAGATGAAATAAACAGAGGGAAGGGGAGCCTTAGGAGCGAGCTTGAGGTTTTTGCCTTTCCATCCATTGGCAGCCCACGAGGATATTGGAAGCGGGGTAAGGCCAATTTAGACCAGCCTTCTAGCGCATGAGACGCCAGACGGTCGAGGAGAAAGGGCAGTCAAAGAATAGGTGGTTAAGACTTTCTTCCCCATTAGAGTAGAGAACACAGTTCGCTGAGCAATGAAGGAATCTTCTAATCTGATCCAAAGTGCTGAGCCTATTTTGGATAGCCAACCAGAGGATGAAAGCATGGGCCGAAATGTGCATGGGTCCCCAGACAAGGTCAGACCAAACCACCGCTTCGTTTGCCCCTTGAAAGATCCCATACGCGGATTTAGCAGTGAAAATCCTAGAGTGATCAGCAGTCCAAAGAACCCCATCGCTGCGGGACTAGTCTGGGGTGCAGGGGGCATACTGTCCACAATATCCGCAACCTCCAAGTGAACTGGGTCTGGCCATCTCCAGTTACCATCATTGATGATATCTTTTACCTTTGCATCAAGGGGCAGGCCAGTGATACACCTGATCCTCAAATCAAAACGATCACAGAGCGGATCCATTGGATGCCAATGGTCCAGCCAGAGGAAAGTATCCACTCCATTTCCAATAACATATCGGATCATGGGGCGGAGAGCAATCCGGAGCTTCATCATCTTTTTCCAGCTCCAAGGGGCTGAATCAGGAACTTTTATGGTCCAGATGTAATGATCTTTTATCCAGTGGGAATGAGTCCAGGAAACCCAAATGGAATCAGGATCCTTAGAGATGATTCTCCATAAATGACGGCTCAAAAGAGCTTTATTGGATGCACTCAGGTTTTTAAGGCCTAAACCCCCTCCCTTTTCGGGGTGCAAACATCCTTCCAGGCAACTTTTGTGGAGCATCTACCTTCAAAGGAGCCGTTCCAGAGAAAGGTGTGAATAGTCTTATCAATGCGGTTCAAAATGGTTTTGGGAAGGATGAACATGGAGGCCAGCAAAGGAGAGCCAGCGATTCTTCCAAGATGAGGTTCTCTGTTGAATTTGATCAAGGAGAGGCTTGCAGTCCGAGATGGAAAGCTTCATGGTGAGAAGGGGAATTCCACGATATCTGACAGGAAGATTTCCCCATTTAAAATCAAGAATGTCAATAATGCCCTGGATGGTGTCCTCACTGGCAGAACAGGTATAGACCTCACTCTTATCCAAATTAGGGTTGAGTCCGGAAAGGCTACTGAAAATATTAAGACTGTCTTTAATAGCTCGAACGAATTTTCGGTCAGCTTTGGAGAACAGGAGCAAGTCATTAGCAAAACCAAGCATCACAATACGAGAATTTTCACATTTCTAGCGGAACTGGAAATCGGGGTTAGTCCTAGCCATTCTGTCCAAGATTCCATTTAGGACTTCCATCCCTAGCACAAAGAGATAGGAAAGGCTCCCCCGCCAAGTCCTTTGGCGCCTCGAAAAATCCCACAAAGTACCATTCCAATTGATGGAGAACGAGGTGGTGGTGATAATGCTTTATCCATCGACCATTGTGGGGGGAAAATTCATCATCTCAAGGATACGAATGTAGTCCTAATGGATAGAGTCAAAAGCCTTCATTACAAAACTTTAAGCGCCTGACAACGAGGAGCCCCTTTATTGAGGTGGTACTTATGAAGTAAGTCCTGAGCAAGCAGGATATTATCTCCAATATTCTGACCAGCAATGAAAGCAGTTTGACAATTTCCAATAAGGTAGGGGAGCGAAGATTGAAGGCGGCTAGCAAGGATCTTAGATATGACTTGTAGATGACATTGCAAAGACGCAAAGGGGCCAGTCAAAGACCTTTGCAGGTCAGATTTGATCTTCGGGACTAAGCCGATCGTGGTCGCATTGATCTCTGCTTCAAGATTTTCCCATGTTGGAAAAAAATCTTGAACTGGCCTCCTATAATAGAGTCACCAATTTCATTCCAAGCGACTTTAAAAAACTTTGCGAGAAAAACCATCCGGCCAGGGCTTTATTGTCTTCAATTGTGAGCAGCGGGTGGATTTCATCGGCAGAGACGGGGTGACAAGGGGGTGGGGCGGAGGAATCGAATCTGTTTGAGGATAAAAGGTCAGAGATTCTCCTTAGAGAAGGACCCTCCCGATCTGCTAGTACCCAAGAGATGAGAGAAGTGATTTATAAAAGTTGTTGCACTTTCTCCAAGCTGCAGGTTGGAGAACCATCTTCTTTGGAAAGGGAGAGGATCCTATTCCTGTTGTGATTTCCAGCAATGGAGCGAAAGAAAAATTTTGAGCATTGGTCTCCATCCTTTATCCATCTAATCTTCACATTTTGTTGAAGGAACTCAAGCTCAATTCTCAAGGCTCTTCGATAATTAGCTTTCAACCTATCTTCCTCATTAATTCCAAGTTGAGGGCCAGGAGGGGGACCAATCCTCTGGAAGTCCTCGAGCGACGATCGCGTGCGGGCGACCTCCTCATGAACATTACCCAAGTTTCGATTTAATTCCTTCATCTTCCCCTTGAGAATACGCAGCTTAGAGACTAACCAAAACATGGGAACGCCCTATATATAGCAATCCCAGCATCGGCGAACGATGGGGAGGAAATTGGGATGGTGTACAAGGAAATTATTGAATCGAAAATTTCCAGCATGTAGAGGCTTCTAGGAATGGGGGTAGAGAATGCAAGGAGATGGTCAGGAGCCTTGGGGGTAGGAGGCTACGGAGGGGACTCCAAAGCCAAGGACCATTAACCACTACACGATCCAGCTTCTAGAAGGTACGAGATCCTGATCTCTACCATCATTAGTGAAAAAAACAAGTAAAGCTTAGGTCATGCAAGTTGCAATCATAGAGACAATTATCAAAGAAAGGCACTGGATGCGTTCCGGCAGCCCCCAAAAGGAGCTCTAATGGCATTAAAGTCCCCAATGCGGCCCGGGCCTTATTGTAGATATGGTGGTGGATGGATCTTAGTTCATTCAGAGGAGAGTCAATCTCCAAATTTGAAGCATAGATGAAGGATAAGAAGCAAGAGTGATTATTAATTTTATTGATTACTTTGTAATGGATGATTTGAGCAGTTTTTGTCAAGACACTCAAATCAACAAAATTTGCATCCCAACCAATCTTGGAAATAAGGCCAGCCTTATTTTCCTTTACCCGAGTTTCAACAAGACTAACAATGGGACATTTTGAGGACAAAATGAATTGCTTGACGTCTTGGATTTTGAGGGTCTCATTTAGCACTCGAACATTCCAACAAGCAACACTAACCATTGGGTGTGGGGGAGAGGGGAATTTTCTTTTTGGCCCCCCTAGCATTCTTTGAAGTTTGTTTCACCTTGGGAGGCCCAACATCCTTTTCTATCGAACGTGAGGCTCCTAGACCCGCACCCTCTTAGCCACCAAACGGGAACTTCTAGTGGTCAAGAGATGATGGTGGAGGAGGGACGGGGGATCTCAAACCAGTTGGGCTTCCTGCGGTATGGGAGGATCGCAAGCCGGGAAAACTCGATCTCCTCCCTACAATCGGAATCCAGGGAGGAACGCCGAGGCTCCTCGGCAAATGGGTCCTCCGGATTTTGCAAACGGCTGCAAAAGCATTTGAGGTAGGCACAGCTAGCTATCTTCACTCTAGCCTTAGCGGTGTTAGCCACTCTCTTTGGACTTAAGCCATCTCCTCTTTGGAGGCCGGAGAAGGAGGAGGGCGATCAGAAGGTTTGGGTTTAGAAGGGGATTTCCTCAGGGTCTTTGGGCGCTGTGGAGCAGGGATAGAATCCCCTTGACCAGGCTTCCAGGGGTACTCCACCACCACATCGACAGCCTTGGAAGAGCCAACTATTGTACCAAGATTGACTTTGATACATTCAGGAAAGTGAAAAGTGGCAGGGATTTCTACCCTAAGCGAAGGCGATCCTCTTGGCGGTTGCGGGATCTAATTGTAGGGCTTTCAATGGCGCTGCAATCCACTGAGCCCAGTGGGAGTTGTCGCACCGGCACCCCTTTCAGGTGAATCCAGATAGTGAAAGTGATATGATCTTCTTTTATGAGAATCTGGTTCGTGGACCATTTCTTGAGAAAGAAAGGCCGGTGGGTCCAGTGGACCATGACAAAGCAAGGCCTTACATTGCCGAAACGGAATCGTTTTCTATTTCGGCAATGTGGGATAACCCAAACTTTGCCCAGATTTTCCAGGTAATGTGGTTAACAATGTAGAAATTTAGGGGGTTTCATAGAAGTAACCCACAAGAGAATCTTTCCAATTCACATTGCCCTGCTGGATGACTTCAACAAGGGGAAAGATCTCCACAGCAGAGCCATAAGGGAAGGGGGGAGGGAAGTACACCCCCAGGGCTTGTTGTCCTTCGACGTCCACCCATGAGGGCGAGGGGAGAGCATCAAGTCGAGGGAACGCCCACCGAAGGTAGATTCAAAAAAGACCTAGAGGCGGAAGGGAGAGAAGGGGCGCCAAAGGAGGCCGGTTCAACATGAGGTGGTACAGCAGCAGCATCACAAGGGCAAGACTCCCGAATAGGGCCGCAAGTCCCGGAACGCTTAGCACCCAGTAGCAGGCCGGAAGGAGAGGAGGAGGGATCAGAGGGGGGGAGGAACAAAGGGAAGGCAATATGAGGAGAGACTAGAGTGGGGCGAGAGGGTTTCAAGATGAGGATGAGGAAGAAGGGGGGGAGGGGAGATTTGGGAGGAGAGCTGGGGAGGGAGCGAAGGACCGGCGCCATGGGCGCCTGTGAGAAGCAGGCGGAGGTGGGAGACTCTCAAAAAATGGAGGCAATTTCAAGAGCAGAAGCCATGGATGTGGAGGCAATGAAGTTATAGAACACTTAGAGGTTTTCAGCAAAAGGAGAGAGGAAGGAAAGCGTGGAAAATTCAAAAGGGAAACGGACGGACAACTTAAAGGCAATGTGAACGGCGATTGGTGTAACCGCCTCGTAAAAGAGCACCATCATTGCTGCCACGTGGTGCCTTCTGAATGGGCACAGACGAATCAGATCTCCCGATGCATTAATTACTGGGATCTTCAATTTACCGTATGCAAACATGTGTCCACCTTTTCGTCTGACGGAACGGCTCACGATGGCGCGTCACTCCACTCCCACAAGTTCTTCGAATTCTGGCCTAGACGGTCAACCAATTCGGTTAACACTTCCTTCAACAATTCTCCAGACTTTGCCTGATACGGTCAACCATTCCGGTCAACACTCAACTCTCCAGAAGAGCAAGACCTAGTGGGCTTCAAGGCACGAGACTCACTACAAACATGTTGGAGGTCAGAATTCAGACCACCAGCATGGGGGCTAGTGATGGGTACGCCCACAGTGGACTGGCCCAAGGAGGAGGAGCGGCCTAAATCCACAAGGGTCCACATATAAGCATAGACGGTTAACGCAAATTTGAGCGAAAGAAAAAGGAAAGACCCGGCGTAAGGATGGGCAAAGCACAAAAATCAACATTTTTCAGCGGCCCTCTGATGGGTCGGCCATGAGCAAGCCTTATGTGGAAAAGGCTTGGATGTGGTAGGCAATGACCTTCTTCCTTGATTTTGCGCTCTCCCAAAGTGCAACTTTCATGGCAACAATCACTAGCAGATTCAGCGCACACCTCATAAGAAAAGCATTGGATTCTCTCCCCCATCTTCTGTAAACCTTAACTATTACAAAAATATAGAAGGAAGGCAATCCTTCCAAGGAGCCATTACCACCATTAATGTCTATACCAAGAAAGGAAGCCAGTCTAGCACAGCCCATGAATCGAGCCTTCCTACCTAAAGGAAGAGGCCCAGCTTCTCAACTATAAGGAGGCCATGGAATCCACACTCTAGGACACGCCTTCTTTCAGCGGACAAAAGCTCTCATACCAACTTCAATCGCTCTCAAGCTTACGTTCTTTTTTCCCTAAGGAATCCCTTAGAACTCACACAGCACCCTTTCAAGCTCTCACGCTTATAGGACGTTCACGCTCTCTTTCTCTCCTGTCGCTACGATTTCCAGGAACTCGAGACAGGAATCAACGCTCCTCATGAGCAGCATTGACCTCTCTCAACGAGAGCCAAATCGTCACCGCAAACATTCTTTGTTTTTCTCCTCATTCTTCTCTTTCCCTTACCTTCTCAATTCTTAGAGGGCTGTTATACTGACTTGAGGGTCAAAGTGTTTTCGGTGGGATAATATCCCGTCGGCACCTAACCTCGCGTTTGTTTTAGTGGTGTGTAGGATCCAGACTCGGTGGATGGAGCCGGAGTCAACGATCAACGTAACTCGAGCCTGTTCAAAGTTTGGTTCCATGACGCGTCACTAAATATCCTCACACCAACGATAAATTTAGGAAAAATACATAGCTCCAAAAATCCCAACAAAATAAAGGAAAATATCAAAATGTATCTCTAGAGTATATAATCAATACTCTCTACCATTGAGCCTCAATCTCTCTTGCTATAACCTTTTATCTAACTCTAAAGTCATTATCGTTTAAACCTACTACTGGAAGAAAGAAAAATAGTAAGAATGAGCAAAATACCCAACAAGTGATAACAAATCCAAAAACAAATAGGGAATGATAATAAATGTCTCAGATATACAATATATAATATACGTCAATAGTCATGAATAATAATATAATATCCAACAGATAAATATATATAAGAATCTATATTTTATCACATCTACGATTCAAATGCATAAGAAAAGCAGGTCACTTCAAATCTCGATGTGATAAAGATCATAAGATTTCACCGATAAGAGGTAAAGATCTCTCAGAATCTGACTTCACAAGAAATATAGGGATATTTTGATCTGAATATTAGCATGAACGAATTGAAAATCAAATAACAATGAACAACATAGATTCCATTGAATCCGACTATCATAAAATTTGACACATGGATTCTACCGTATACAATTCGTGGATTCTATCTAATCCTAAATTTAAGAAGTATTAACAATGACAAAATATCACAATGAATCTCCTTAGACCTTATTCTACCATCATAAACCAAAGGTTGCATATTTACACCCTCAACGACTGGGTAACACGAGGTTATCTATGGTATCTTCATTATTGTTACAGTCTTTCTAGAGGCTGTACCTGCAGTATGCTCATGCCATCTGTGATACCCCTCGTCAAATGATATCATTGATATCATCTTCTACGATGATCACATGGTTATAACTATCACTACACAATAAATAGTATACCTCATTATCACTATGATACGAAAATCAGTATCTAATAAGTGTAGACCACGCTTGTGATGACCCGAGTTCCTGAATATGATAATTAGTAGGTAAATAAGTTAAAATAGGTGAATTGTGTTCAAAAAGTATGGGAGGAATAGATTGAAAAGTTCAAAGAACCGGAACTAGTAAATCGGGAACCGAAATTGTAAGCGGTGAAATGTTGATTCGTTGACAAGATTCGAGTTTTAAATTGTGATAATCATGACTTATTGAGGTTATATAATCAAAAGTAAGGTCCAAGGATGTGAAAGATTGTGTTAGAATAGTCAAAACGGGTCCCGAACGGCGAAAACGCGACGTAGGCTTGCTGCAGGCTTGACGCGGGCCAGACAGGCGCCCTCCGCGCGCTCGCTCCCACCTATCAAGCCCAAAATCCAGATTTGCCGCTGCACCATGCGCTCGAGCCGACCATGCCCAACTTCAATCACTCCCAGCGCTCGAACGCAAGTCTGTTTTAAAAGCCGCATCGTGCTTCTTTCCCTCATTTTCCCACGAGCCCAAAAGCTTTTAGAGAGAGAGAGGGCGACGAACAAGAGAGAGAAAGGAGGAGATCGAGGCCATGGAGTCTGAATCCAGCTTCGAGCCCGTTAGAGAAATCGTAGAGCATGTCGAGGCAAGTAAATCTATACCATTTTCTTCTATTTCTGTTGGTTTTTGTCCGATCCCCTTTGGGTATTTGCCTCGATACCGAACCCTATGTATATTATTGCGATGTCCATAGTCTAATTGTGTATATATGTGAAAATCATTGTCCGATTCGTTGTTTACGTCATTCTTATGCGCATCCGAACCCTCTCAATTGTTATGCGCAAAGGTGGATTCCGCCTTTGATTTTTGGGGCTTTTGCATGAATTAGGACTAGAATATGATTACCCAAATCCCCCATAAGTTAATTCATCGGTTGGGTACCTGATTTGGTGGAATTTTTGTGAAATTTCGTTCAGAAACCCTAAATGCCGGGTGGTTTAGGGCTTCGATTTTGGGGCTTTTGATTTATTTGGGATTAGATTATGATTATACATGACTTGGGTAAGTTGATTTCCGATTGGGTATCCGAAATTGTGGAATTTAATGGAAATTCGTGAAGCCCTTGACCCGCCGGACAGTTGAGCTTCTATTTGGAGTTAAATGTATAAATTGACTTGGGATTATAGTTACCCATGCATTGGGTTCAATAAATTACCTATTGGATGTTCAAAATTTTGAGAATCGATTCATGCACATGTGCATTGTTCACGTGAACTAAATATCCTCACACCATGGGTACTAATTTCAAAAATTTAGGACGAAAAATACTAGCTTGTCAAAAATGCCCATTAAAGGATATGTGTTTGTAGAGAAGGAAGTTGAAAATATCGAAGAGGAAGAAAGGGGAGAGAATGTCGATCGATCTAGAGTAAAATAATGGTAGAACAACAAGTGTACTACCATTTTTTCTTTGTCGATTTCTCATGCTTTAAAACCATTGAAAATGCTCTAAAATGTTGATGTTGCATGATTGAAGTACATGAAGTATATTTCCTTCGATTAATCGGTTAGATTTCATGATTATCCATATTTATTGCAAGATTTAATTTTGATTTCGTGAATAAGCATGAAAATAGTGTTCGATTTGTCTTGGAAAGCATGTGACGAAACCCTAACTCGAAAATGTTGTGAAGATTGAGTAAATTGCATGATTTAATGTATATGTATGGCATCTATGACATTAATTTCATGAAAAATGTACATGTAAGAGATCGATTTGAGTTCGACGGTTTTGGCGAAGCCCTTTGTACGAAAATGAAAAGGTTTTGATGAGTTTTAACTGTAACTTCTGTTACATGAAAGTTAAATGACATCGAAATGAAGCTTCCCGTATAGTTTGTTTTCAAAAATATGAACGAACGTATACCGAGAAAATTTCCATGTGGATTTAAAGAAGTGCTGAAATTGTATTGTGAAAGTTTGATTTCAAAAATGGCATTTTCGATAAAAAGATGATTCAATTATTTTGAGATAAGAAAAGTCCAGGTAAGTTCTTGGGTGAGGCCAGAACTTACGGTGGTGATAATAGATCCATGGAGCGATTCATGGTCCTCTCTGTTCTCAAGGGCGTTAAGCCAGGAGGGACATAGGCCGACCTTCGGGTGGCACACGGTATAGATATCCCTTGAGATGTGATATATATGACATGATAGGCCTTGGATTGTGTGGACTGAACACAATCTATCCTCGATCATTTGCCCCTTCCGCTAGTAGGGTACACTGGCAGGGTCTGAAATTGTTTAAATATGTCACAATAAAAGATGAAAATGTATTATACAGTGAAAAGATGATAGATTACCATATGATGAAAAGATGATAATGAATCGTATATCAAAAAATTTGATGATGGATTATAGAGTATTGTTTTCAGTTTTACCATGCATCAGTAAAGTCCATAGTGTAATGATTTATGAAGCATGAGATTTAATATCGTTATAGTATGTCTTTATTGTTTTTTTTAGATGATGTTTGATTAAATATTCTGATTCTGTATGGTTATATGATCGATTTGGTATAACCGTTTTAGTTCATATGCATGTACCTTCTGGGCCTCGACTCACCTTTGTTTTAGTGTTTCCCCCTCCAGATCATAAGCTTTTACCGAAAAAGAGTTCGAGAGAGAGAAGCTTTTTGAAGACCTTTGAGGACCATAGCACATTGGAGCTATTTTGGAGGAGCCTATCGACGTAAACACATGGTTCGATCTTGTGATTATTGATGTCTTAGAACATATCGATTTTTATATAGAAAGCTCATGATGTATGATAGTAGAAGAGAAAATGCTATACCGCAGGTTCTTAGTTTACTTCGCTATATACCATCTGCGAGGTCCTAGATGGCATCTCGTTATTAAACTGCCAAGTAGTAAATATTTTTATGGATTTGTGATGGATCATGTGATCCTATGAATATTTGTTCAGGAATTGTGGTGATGAATAATTGTGTGCTTGTTATGAATGATTATACAGGGTTATATTTTTGAGTTTTTTATCCTATTACAAGGGAGACTCTGCCGAAATTTCTGCAGGAGTCTTACCTTGTGTTTTAGACCTTTAATGGTATTGTTGTTTTGACTGAAGCTTTTGAGGACAAAAAAAAATCCGTTCCGTCACAACGCTATAGTATTGTAGCCTCCCATTCGACTAGATACTTTAGTGTTTTCATATGTTCTCCTTAATATTGACCGTAGGAAGCCAATAAATCAAATACTTATACAATCAAATATAACACAATGAAAGTTTTGCAATTACAATAATAGAATTGTCGTTTAGTGCTAATGAGGCTGTACTTAAGCCATCAAGAATAACACAAAGGGATTATCATAGAGTGATGAAAGGACAAAACCGAACTGGGAATAACATAGTTTGATTAATTTAACATTTAACTAGTTATCCATCAAAACCTATTATAAATACCATAAATAAATTATCACTTGTCATTTACATATAAAGCCCCTAACAAATCAACTGGTCCCAAAATTATATCTATGCATATATATAATACCTTTTTATTTAACGAGCTTCAAACAAAATTGGATCATGTCCTCAACCCACTCTCTAAGGTTCAACATTCACGGCCACATTCCCTAATTCTCCAACACACAACACATCCATATGCACAAAATACTGCCAGCACACACACCTATATTATTTAACACATACCCACATATTACCGACATACACTATAATAGTACTCAAGCTGCACCCAATGGTGCACACCCACACGGCAACAACACTGCCAGCACACACAATTTCATACATTCTACATTGCTACACACACACAGTGTACACATATGTATACTCACACGTATACATGCACAATTTCACACATAAATAAGTATATATATATTGTAAAATCACATGGCCATGTATAGATACACCCACACACCGTGCACTGTACACACACCACACACATACGTATATATATACTATATAATTTACATGGCTATGTACAGATACACCACACACCGTGCACTGTACACACATCACACATCAACACACATTTACAGACACACATACACATATATATCAAATGGCCATGTATAGATACACCCACACACCGTGCACTGTACACACACCGCATACATATGTATATATATATTGTATAATTTACATGGCTATGTACAGATACACCCACACACCATGCACTGTATGCACATCACAAATCTACACACACACACACACACACACACACATGTAGCATACCATAAACATATTTATACATGTATATACACGCACATACATACATGCATACCGTTTTCGGTATAACTACAAGATGGATTATATACACCATTGCAACCAGAGGAACACGAGGCTCTGTTCATCACCCAATTTTGATTTACCCCCACTCTCTCTATTTCTCACCCGATTCCAACATCCTATACATAAACATAAAACCCAGTTCCATATTTAAGTAAAGAAACCAAGAACATGAATTAATCCAAAGCTATAGCTCCGTGTGACTCTCCGATTCACTTTTCCGAAATCAATGTCCCAAAATAGAGCATTGTCCTCTATTTCCCTTCCAAATTCAATTTCCACATGCATTACAAATTTAATAGAGAGAGAGGACGGATTGGTTGGAAAATAACGAGAGAATTACTTGCAATTAGATGAGAAGTGACAATAAAGGGAAATCACTTGCAAAAAAAATGGAAGATTTATTTTGCAAAGGAGTCTCAAATCAACTTGCCTGATTTGTAGTGACTCTGTAGCAACGGTGGTGTGGATTAACGACCACGGCGCTTTGAGCAGTCATGGCAACCTTCTTCGGTATCGATTAATCGATGATGACAGCAACAGTAATAATGGTCTGGCCTTCCTCTCTCTTCTCTATTACTCCAAGGAATCGGCTTCCATATATAGAGGGAATGGAAGGCTTGCATATATAGACGGAAAATGAGGTTGGCCACCGAGAGGAAGAAGGAAATCGGCTTATAAATTCTGATTTTCCCAACCGTTTGGTTGAGAAGAGGAAGCGGCCGCGGAGCACAAATTAGCCGGAAGTTTCTCCCTCTTTCCTCTCCTTCTTCTTCGTTCGTCTCCATCCTAGTTTTCTTCGCTTATTTATTATTATTATTATTATTATTATTATTATTATTATTATTATTATTATTAATTTTGATATGGATATTTAGGCCCTTTAATATTTAGCTAATCTAAATATTAAATTTTAGGTCTATTAAGTCTAATAAAATTATTTATCCTATTAAACATTTATTTTTATTCATTATTATTATTTTATTTAATTCCAAAATAAATAAGCATTTACCAGTAAATTTGTATTTAAAAATTTAATTAATCCTAAAACATCTGGGATGTTAAGCTTGAGTGCGACTCACTTTGGAATCTATGCTTGAGCGGGCCTCAAGCGCTTCTTAGGCGTACACTTTCAGGTTTTTGCGCCTTGAGTGCATGGCTTGCGAGCCTCGAGTGCCAAACACCAAACCGAAATGCTTTAAAATTTTATAAAATACCATTAATCCAACACATCCAATAAATTTAAAATATTAAATACATTCAAAGTATATCAAATGAGGATTCGGGTACTATAACTCTCCCTCACTTATTAAAATTTCGTTCTCGAAGTTTATACACCTTAATGCTTGAACAGATAAGGATATTTCTCTCGACTTGTTCTCGTGTTCCCAAGTTGCTTCTTCGACTGCATGGTTCCTTTATAGCACTTTAACTAACAGGATCACTTTATTCCTTAGCGCCGGATCCTTTAGATCCAAAATTTGAATAGAAACTTTGGCATATGATAAATTCTCATCAATATCCAACAGTTCAAACTCAATAACATGGGACGGATCACATACATATTTCCTTAGCATGGATACATGAAAAACATCATGATATTTCGCAAATTCAGAGGCAATGCCAATCTGTAGGCTACCTCATTGACTTGCACCAACACTACAAACCGCCTAATGAATCTCGGCTTCAACTTTTCCTTCATTCTAAAATATGATATTCCTTTCCTCTGAGATAACTTTAAAAAGACATGATTGTCCATGTCAAATCTCAAATCCGACCTTCTCCTACTTGCATAGCACTTTTGGCGATTTTGTGCAACCATCAGCCGATCTCAAATGATCTTAATCTTTTTCGATGTATCTTGAATAATATTAGGACCCAAAAGTCTATGATCGCTAATCTCCTTCCAATTGATAGGAGACCTGTATCTTCGACCATATAAAGCCTTGAAAAGGTCCATCTTGATATTTGACTGACAGCTATTATTATAAACAAACTCGGCAAGCGGTAAATAATTATCCCAACTTTCTTTCATCTCTAAGATTGCTGCCCTCAATTTATCTTCTAAAATTTGGATGGTCATCTTAGATTGACCATCAGTTGGCAGATAAAATGCTAAACTGAATTTCAACTTAGTCCCCAACTCCTTATGCACACTCTTCGAAAATTTTAATAAGAATCTTGGGTCACAATCTATGACAATCGAAGCTGGAATACCGTGCAGCCTCACAATCTCATTAATATAGAAACGGGTCAACTTATATCGAGAATATGTCACCTGAACCAGTAAGAAATGAGATAACTTGGTTAATTTGTCCGCAATCACACCCAAACTATATCCATAGTCTTTGGTGTCCTCGTAATCCTAAAATTAAATCCATTAAAATGTGCTCTCATTTCTAGTTGGAAATTGGCAGAGGTTGTAAAAATCCTAGCGGTTTCTTATAATTGACTTTCACTTGCTAACACATAATACACCTATCCATAAACGCTGTAATTTCTCACTTTATATTCCTCTACCAAAAATTCTTCTTTATATATTGGTACATATTATTAAATTCAAGATGGATTGTATACCTCAACTAATGGGTTTCATTCAAGATATCTTCCTTCATCTCCTCAATATTCGAAATATAGAACCTATCCTAAAAACAATGAACTCCATCCCCCAGCACATTAAAATCCACTTGAGCTTCATTACAAAATCTCTAGAAATCTCCACTAAATACAGGACATTCATCTGACCTTTCTTGATCTTTTCCAAAATCACCGGTTGTACCTGAAGATACAACAACATTAGATTCAACCCTTCATAGTGCAATCAAATAATACAACTATTCATTCTACTCAACATCTCCCATTGTTTAATTATCAAATGAGTTACTAACCTATATAAGGCTTTCGACTCAAAGCATTAGTAACCACATTCTCCTTCCCTAACTGATACTGAATATTACAAACATAATCCTTCAGCAACTCCATCCACCTCCACTGCCGCATATTCAACTTTTTCTAAAAAAATAAGTATTTCAAATTCTTATGATCTAAATAGATCACAAATTCTTCTCTATATAAATAATGTCTCTAAAGTTTTAGATCAAATATCATGACTGCCAACTCTTAATCATGAGTGAAATAATTCTACTCATCCACTTTCAGCTGCCTCAATCCATAAGCAATGACTTGACCTTGTTGTATCAAAATACAGCCCAAACCTCTATTATAAGTATCATAATATACAACAAATCCTATTGATCCATTAGGGTTTGACAACACTAGCATCAATGTCAATTTGTTCTTCAATTACTGAACATTGCTTTCACAAACATCATCCCAAATGAACACTACTTACTTCTACGTCAACCGGGTTAAAGGCACCGCAATCCTCAAAAAAATTTTAACAAGTCTTTGGTAATACCTGACTAAACTCAAGAAACTTTGTACCTCCATAACATTCGTCAGCCTCTCCCAATTAATCATGGCTTCTACCTTACTTGCATCTACAAATACGCCACTTTTCAAAATAATATGACCCAAGAAAGAAATTTTCTCTAACTAAAACACACACTTCTTTAATCTTGCAAACAGGCGCTGCTTCCTTAGCATTTGCAACACAATTCTCAGATGGGCTTCATGATCCTCATACTCCTTGAATAAATCAAGATATTGTCAATGAAAACTACCAGGAACTGGTTCAAGTATGATTGAAAGACTCGATTCATCAAATCCATAAAAATATTGGTGCATTCCAAGAACCCAAAAGGAGTCACTAGAAACTCATAATGACTATACCTCATCCAAAAGGCTGTCTTCGGCACGTCCTCCCACTTAATCCTTAGCAGATGATACTCCAATCTTAGATAAATCTTAGAGAATACCCAAACTCCCTACAATTGACCAAACAAATTGTCTATCCTTAGGAGGGGATACTTATTCTTGATTGTGATCATATTTAATTTTCTATAATCCACCCATAGTCTCATTGATTCATCCTTTTTTTCACAAATAATACCGAAGCTCCCCACGGAGACACACTCAACCGAATAAAACCCTTCCTAGCAATTCTTACAACTGCTGCTTCAACTCCTTTAGTTTGAATGGGGCCACTCTTTAGGGAGCTCTTGAAATCGGCATTGACCCTAGCACCACGTCAACAGAAAACTCAATCTCTCTCTGAGGAGGTAAATCTAACAAATCCTCTGGGAACACATCTTTAAATTTATGAACAACAGATATATCCTCAATAACCACTGAATGATTCTTTGAAGTGGTCACACACGCCTGATATGATTGGCATCCTTCTCACATCAAATGGCTTGTAGAGCCGAAATCAATCCCACCGCTCCCTTATCGATTCTACATTAGAACTCAAAATACTCAAAACCCCATAATACAAAATAATACAAATTTATGGAAGCAATCCATTGTAACGCGATAGCACACTAACCATTTCATTTCTAATATAACATCAAAATCTGGCATGTCTAAGAAAATCAAATTTGCAAACAATTCATTATCACAAACCCAGATCGGACATCAGGAAAAAACAATCTCAATCAACAACGATTTATCTACCGGAGTCGATATCATCAAAGTATTCTCTAAAAATTGAGGTAGCACACATAAATTATACACAAACTTAGGGATCGCAAAAGAATGCATAGCCTCGGAGTCAATCAATGCATGAGTCATAGAATTACAAATTTGCAAGGTACCTTCCACCATAGACGGCTTCACCCTAGCATCATGGGCTGACGCTACAAAAGATCTCCTAGAAGCCACTAGCCTTCCTTCTGGACTCTCCTTCCCTTGAGATTGAGGGCCATCATTTGCACAATGGCTTTCTAGGCCACACTTAAAACAGGCCCCACTTTGCTGATAATAGACTCGCCCAGCATGATTCTTTCCACATTGCTCACAAGCTGACTTTGTAAAATAAAACTTTGGAGGAGATGGCATCTCTCCCGATGCCTTTCCTTTATCCTTGCCCTTAGACTTTGAGTGCGAGCCTCCGCCCTAAGAACTTTGGCCCTTATGCCTTGATCTCTTCTCAAAATAATTTTCCCTGAACTACTCATATGTCCTCAACTGGAAGGGCTCCAACTGCTTCCTGATCGAATCATTTAGCCTAAACAAAAACTTCTAAGCCTTTAAGGCCTCATCCCTCGTAACATGCAAAGAAAATCAAGATAGCTCTATAAATTGTGCATCATACTCAAACATTGACCTGTTCCCATACCTAAACTGATTAAACTCATCCACTTTAATATCTTAGATACTAGACGGAAAGAATTTATCCAAAAATGCCTCACGAAATATATCTCAGTAGTAGCAAACTTGACCTTATCCTCCTCAAAGTAGCTAGTCCCTTTGAAAACCCTTTCCACTTTCTGCAACCAATTTTCAGCCTTAACAGGATCGGACTATACCCAAAACTCTAGGACATGCTCACATTTGAATCCATTAAATGGCGTCTTACCTTGGCCTTACTGAGCCTTCCTCCTCGTAGCCTATTGAGTCTTTTGACCTTGATGAGCCATTTGCCACATGGTCTCCAAATCACTATCTTGACACTAAATCATCCGGTCCATAATTTTGCTCATGGGACCCATCATTACCATATAATCATCTTCACGACTAGAAATTGATCTTCTTCCTCTAACAGCTTTCCAAATCCTGCTCATACTATTATCTTCTTGACTTGAAACCAACCTTTTGTCCCCAGTAGGCCTATTATTCGCCATATCATATACCTATCAAACACAAGATTTAAATCAACAATCTTTCCAAAATCTATCCAAAATGACTCAATGGAACCCAAAATGACTTCCCTTTTAGCATTTCTTTGATACCACCATTGTCACGTCCCTGGGATATCAAAAATAAAATCAATAATATACGATTCAATAAATATATCAATAACGATAAAACTTAACCCGAGCATGACAATCCATATATATATAAGACCCAATACTATACAACTTGTACACGACTTCATCGGACATAAATTTGGACATCATAATATGTGACCTAAAATTCATAAGTAAAAAAGAGGATATCCAACAAAATAATATCTCATCTATATAATATAAATATCCCACAATCCTTATCACATGATCAACGGCTCACATTCGGCCAAACACAAACTAAATATACCCCAAGATCAAAAGCCTAACAAGCATAAACATCCATACTCACTTGGAAAAAAATACCACATTAGATAAACATATGTCTAAAACTCAGTAAGTATTGTCACATATAAAATAGCACATATAAATTAGAGGGAAGGTTTAACATATCACAATTGCATAAAACAAAACACAAGGTCCGTGAAATCCCTAAAAGTAGAGAAAAAGTCTCGTACTAAATTATCGTCCGTTTTAAATTGTCCATCCGAGATATAATCATAATAAATTACGATCCGATCAAATCTTGCAAACGATATCATATTGTATCATAACATATCGTGATCCGAGGTCACATCACATAAGCTGTAACCGTCACTACCTCCACATAGGACACATACTATCGTTCCAATCCAAATCTCATAATCTCATATGTTGAAAATGAAGGAAATCAAAACCAAAACTTATAATCAAAACGTGTTTTGGGCTTAGCATATATCCATACATATGAGATATTCATATCCCCCAATCTGTGGGCCAAACCACACATTTCAATAGCAGTCCAATGTAAATCCATGCAGAAATTTAAGACATGCATGAAATTAAAAAAATTAAATATTATTAGACCAACTTGAGGAAGGTTTGCACCTGTTTGATAACCTTAGCTATGTCGGCTGTATTTTAAGCAGGCAACTCAAGGGTCGGTTGCATTTTAGGCTAGCAGCTCAATGCCATATATATATATATATTATCTTATTTATCATAGATTAGGAACTTACTATATTTTTTCATCTGTGACTTTTGGTGTAACCTTAAGTCTAGTAATATATTAGGATGTCTAAATATATTAAATTTTTATTAATTTCTTACGATGATTCTCATTAAAATATATAGTGGGGCAGGTCAACCATAACACGTCTCAACCTTCCAACTGGCGGAAGTGAGACAACACATCACATATGTCCCTATCGGGATTAAGCTTCTCCATCGGGAGCCGTACCAAAAGCATATATCTCGGAACACATATATTGACCCCTCAGGTCTCTATCTGCCGACAGTCCTGTAGTAACCCTGCTTTCAGCAACATGCATGTGGACTAATATAAGGTCTGGTACATTGTTTCATAATATACTGATTTATAATATGCATTTATATTATATCAGGTTTTCATAAATCATAAAACCCTTTAAAATCACAAATACAAGTAAAAATCTACTAAACAACTGGTAAAATATACATACATGTAAACAATAAACAAGAGGGGGTGCACAAAACTTACATGCATGTAATATAATCTCCAAAACATATACAAATATCAACAGACATGAAAATAGACTATGGATTTGGCTTACGGATACTTACCTCAACCTTATACTTAGTAGATTTGATGAAAGGATGTTCCGAGATGCCCGATCACCACTTTCTCTCTCTTCCATTCCTCATCTTCCTCCCTCCTTTTTCCCTGGCTACACAAAAATGGTGAAACTCTAACCCATGTGCATTTTTATACCCAACCTCGCACTTGAGTGCATCTCAGGTGGGCCTCGGGCACGAGCTCTCGGTAACCGTGCTCAAGTTCCACTCGAGCATTGCTCGGGCGTGGCACGCTCTGAAATCTGCACTCAAGTGAGCCTCGAGCGCTCCTCAGTTACAAACTTTTTGGTTTTCACACATAGGGTGTGTGGCGGGCAAGCCTCGAGCGTTGAACACCAAACTGAAATCCTTTAAACTTTCACAAAATACCATTATATCAACATATCTAATAAACCTAAAATATCAAATATATCTAAAATATATCAAATGGAGATCCAGGTATTACAATAAAAATTTAACTCATTGACTATATTAATGATTTAATTTCTTTTGGAAGCTCGGAAGACGAAGACTTCCATAGTCAAAGTAAAGGACAAATTTTAAAGATAACAAGTAATAGCACCAATAATATAAGGCTTGTAAAACTATATACAGTTCCTTATCATAAGGACAGTATCGTTACTTGGTATCATTTAACTTCTTATTATAATTGACAACCGGATGACGTTTTTGAGTAAAAACTCCTCTAATTTCCACACTTAATGTATCATACTCTATTTTAAATACCTTAAAAAAAAATCAAGGAACCTCATCTTAGGGACTGTTATCATTATCCCTTTTATAATCTTTAAGGTTTTAGTGTTGTCAGAACATCAATTGAATTTACTTTTTTTTATATACTTAGTGAGAGGAATCATGATTATACTAAACTCCTTAGTAAACCAAAGATAGAAAGTAATAAAGCTGTGAAAACTTTGAACAATGCAGGTAAATTTAGCTTCGGGATAATCTATGGTTGCCTGAATCTTTATAGGGTCAATAGAGATACCATTAGAGGAAGTGATGAAACACAAGAAGGTAACCCTATCTGAGAAAGTCTTAAGATTGGCAAGCAAGCACTCCTTTCTAAGGGTAGTGCAGACCTTTGTGAAATAATCTAAATATTATTCATTTGTATTATTATAAATAAGGATGTCATTAAAATTTACCATTAGGAATTATCCCATGAAAGGCCATATAGCTTGTATCATGATTCTTATAAAGGTACTAGATACATTAGATAACCCAAAAGGTGTGACGGAACGGATTTTTTTTCATTCCGTCATTCATAACACAATAAACTAAACCAATTGGGTGCAACACAAGATCACAGATGTCATCTAGGACCCATATACTTTTAACCACAATAAGTATAACGGAAGTTATTCTAACACTTGCGGAAGCATTCATATTCATTCCAAAATATTCATTTCCGAGTACAATAGCCAAAAATATTCAACCATAGAAATCTATCAAATCATTATAATAATATTTTTCCAAAATAAGCTTCCTAGGTCTTTAATAATCCTTCAGACAAGCTCTAATCACTCCAACTCGTCAGGCACAAGCTCTAAAGCTTCACCTATAGGGGGAAAAACATAAAACAGTGAGTCGAGGCCCAGCAAGGTACATGCATATGAACTGTAAAACGGTTATGCCAAAACGATCATATAACCATGCAGAACCAGAACATTTAATCAAAACATCATCTTGAAAAAATAGTAAGGGCACACCATAACTATATCAAACCTCATGCTTCATAAATCAGTATGCTATAGGCTGTAAAATAATAAACTGTAAACTTGACAATACATGGTAAAACTGAAAACAATACCCTATCATCATTTCACTGTACGATTCATTATCATTATTTTACTGTAATATAGCATATCGGTAAAACGGTAAACGGTACTTCATATTATTTTTCCCCTTGTGCAAAGCCCCGAGGACGGCTATCATTTCCTCCTTGTACAAAGCCCCGAGGACGGCTATCATTCCCTCCTTGTACCAAGCCCCGAGAACGGCTATCATTCCCTCCTTATACTAAGCCTCGAGGACGGCTATCATTCCCTCCTTGTACCAAGCCCCGAGGACGGCTATCATTACCTCCTTGTACCAAGCCCCGATGGCGGCTATCATTCCCTCCTTGTACCAAGCCCTGAGGACGGCTATCATTCATCTTTTTATCAAAAACTCCTTTTTGAAATCAAACTTGTATAATATATCTTCAGCTATCTTTAAGTATACATGGAAATTTCCTCGGTACAGGTTGGTACATATTTTCGGAAATAAATTATACTTGGGGCCTGTTTAGTTTTTTATCAAGGAAGGGCCGGAGCTCTTTTCTCGTTAAGGGAGCCGGTTTCATTTTCAGACAGTGGAATTCATTTTCGACAAAAAAAGCCAAGTTCTTTTCTCAAAATGCCGGAGTGCTCGTGGCTTCAAAGTGCTTTTTCTCAAAAAATCAGAGTGCTCAAAAGCCGGAGTGCTTTTTACTAACAGGACGGAATGCTTCTTTACTAATATGACGGAGCATTTTTTACTCAAAGGACGGAGTACTTTTAAAAGCTGAAGTTTCATAAATCCGGACTGCTTTTTCTCAGAGGACGGAGCTTATTTTCTCAAAGGCCTGAGTTCATTTTACATTAAGGCTGGAGTTCATTTTACATTAAGACCGGAGTTCATTTTAAAGCCAGAGTTCTTTTTCCAATAAAAGGACGGAGTTCTTTTTGACAAAAGGCAGAGTTCAAAAGTCGGAGTTCATTTCCCTTTAAAGACGGAGTTCATTTCACATTAAGGCCGGAGCTCATTTTCTTATACAAAGCCGGAGCTCATATTTATATTAAGGCCGGAGTTGATTTTAAAGCCAGAGTTCTTTTTCCAACAAAAGGACGGAGTGCTTTATGGCAAAAGGCGGAGTTCAAAAGCCGGAGTTCATTTCCCTTTAAAGCCGGAGTTCATTTCACATTAAGGCCGAAGCTCATTTTCTTATACAAAGCAGGAGCTCATTTTTATATTAAGGCCAGAGTTCATTTTAAAGCCAGAGTTCTTTTTCCAACAAAAGGACGGAGTTCTTTTTTATAAAAGGCGGAGTTCAAAAGCCGGAGTTCATTTCCCTTTAAAGCGGAGTTCATTTCCCTTTAAAGCTGGAGTTCATTTCACATTAAGGCCGGAGTTCATTTTCTTATACAAAGCCGGAGCTTATTTTTATATTAAGGCCGGAGTTCATTTTAAAGCCAGAGTTCTTTTTCCAACAAAAGGACGGAGTTCTTTTTGACAAAAAGGCAGAGTTCAAAAGCCGGAGTTCATTTTCCTTTAAAGCCGGAGTTCATTTCCCTTTAAAGCCGGAGTTCATTTCCCAAAAAGGACGGTGTGCTAAAAAAGCCGGACTGTTTTTCACTAAAAGGACGGAGTCTTTTCATTAAAAGGGACGGAGTGCTTTTCACTAACAGGATGGAGTGCTTTTTATTAACAGGACGGAGTACTTTTAAAAGTCGAAGCTCATAAATCCGGAGTACTTTTTACTGAAGGACGGAGTACTTTTAAAAGTCGAAGTTCATTTTTTCCAAGGGATGGAGTTCATTAAAAGCCGGAGTCCATTTCACATTAAGGGAGCCGATTTCATTTTCATCTTCAAAAGTGGCCGATTTCATCTTTATACAAGGGAAGGCCGAACTCAATTTTTCATTATGGGAAAAACCGAACTTGATTCTTCATCAAGGAAAATCAAACTTTTTTTAAACATGGTTAACAGAGATTCTTCTTTAAATCAATTGTCAGAACAAATATCATACATACCGTAACATATGTTCATCAAGAATCAGATATACTTGCGATGCAAACATGCATATACTTACATTAAATCATGATCTTAAAACGAGGGGATAAACTTGCAATATTCTTAAAGCATGAATTTAAAAACAGCGTCCGAAGTACACTTGCAATAAATCATGAACTTTAAGAAAAACGGTAAGTACACTTGCAATATTCTTAAGGCATGAACTTAAAAACAGCGTCCGAGGTAACTTGCCTGAGAGTTGCTCAGTATCACCGTTTTGAAGTTTCTCCTTCACCCTCCTTTCGCTTGTATTGGCCGACTACTTCAACCAACCGACGCCGGGTTTTATAGAGGAGGGGTTTGGGTGGGGGGTAAGTCCGGTACCTTTTTTTGACGGTAGGTGGGAGTAACTAGATTAGTTTATCTACTTCATTTGGTGCCGCTTTAGTTGGATTTTAATCTAAATAGAAATTCATTTGTCTTTATTATAATTAAGGATGTCATTAAATTTTTACCACTCAAGGAATTATCCAATTTTTGTAAATTCAAGAAAGGCCACTCTTCAATCAACATCTTTGTATAATGATTCTTATAAAGGTACTAGATATATTAGATAACCCAAAAGGTATTAACAATCACTCATAAAGGCCATCCTTTGTCTTAAAAGTTGTTTTCCACTTATCCCTTAAATAAATTCTAATATGGTGGTAATTATTCTTTAAATCTATCTTAAAGAAAATTCTAGCATTAATAATTATATCTAACGTGTCATCAAGCCTAGAGATGAGAAAATATTATATTATAGTGATTATCCACACACATTCTTCATAATTCATCTTTATTTGGTGTCCACAGAGTGAGTATCGCATATAGACTCATACACTCTCAAGCAAATCCCTTGTGATAGAGCTCATTAAGTAGCCTCTAAAGCTTAACATATTTAGTGGGATTTATCATATAATGAGGTAGATTTGAAGCAGATGCACTTGAAACAAAATCAATGACATGTTGAATATTATGTAAAGACAATAAATAATTGAAAAGGTCCTAAGAAAAGATATTTTAAAAGTTTTAGAGGACCTGATGGACCTCATTAGGTATTAATGTGATAAAATCTGAAAGGATTTCAAAAACAATAACAGTAAATATAATAGACTCGCTAATAGCTACACGTTTAAATGTTGAAGGGCTATGATATATAATCATTTCATCCTTACTACATCATATCTTTTATTATGAATCATGAGTTTTGGAGACAAAGAATAGAGTATGTTTTATTTTTCGTGTGAACAAAAGAATAGAAGTTGAAATGATATTAAATTGTTACATCTAAGTTGTAGAACTAATGTTGCCAAGAATGACATTACCTACGTCTATTGAAATAATATCACACCAAATATAATTATTATATTCTAATAATTGAATGGATACAAGATAATATTTCTTAATTGTTATAAAAGATGTATTAATCCATGAGACACTGTATAGATTAGGGTATAGGATAATTTTTAATCATAGACAAAAAATAGTATTAGTTGAGACAATTTGATATAATTACTGCTATTCATGATAATTTTATAAACTTTTTTATTTACTTTGATATATGTATGAAAGATAGTATGATGACATTAATCATCAACCTCTTGGGATTGAGTTAAAATACGTTGCACAACATCTAAGAAAGGCATATTGATAGAGGAAGAACTTGAACCTACATTAGAGGAAGTAGTTTTAATGCAACCCAAGAAGGTGTCTATCATTACTATCCAAGTCATCAAGTTCCTCTAACTTGGTTCGTACACTTGTTCTTCAAGAGATTTTCCATTTATTTCATCTTGTCTTTTAAAAAGTAAGATTTTACTCAACTATTTTGAATAAATACATTTAAAAACTTTACAGTTGAAGCACCGTAATTGAGAATTTCTTTTTAAGGTCTCAATATCATTTCCTCTACTTTCCTTTGTAGGTGAAATTATAGATGGAAGAGATTCTAAGATAGACTTAGAATTTGTGGTAGAGGTATTTCATATTTAGGGACAATTGTCACCATATTTTTTTATATGATGCTTTGGTAATTGATTTATAATCTTAAACCAAATTACATGTAGTCCAGAGTGGTTACATCTCGGAATACAAATTCTTTCCTAAAATCTTCATATAGCCATTACCAAAATCTACTTAATGTCATAACTTCATCCTCAATAACATGAAATCTCCTTTAAAAATTATTGAACTAAGTCATATATTCAATTACAGACCAATAATCCTGTCAAAAGGTATTCCGCTGGTCTAATAAGTTATTATTATATGAGTGGGGTAGGTATTTTTTTTGAACTGTCGTTTTATCTCAATCCAACTCCTAATAAAGGTTGCCTAATGTCTAACAAGAAAGTCCTCAATATTTGTTCAGTGGTATTTTCAGTCAATTTAAAGTTAGCATATTGAACTCTTATATTTTCAAATATGTTGTACCATTTATCCATATCTCAAATTTATTGAGTAAAAATATAAGGGTCTATGTAATCATAAAAAAATTGGGGCATCTAATTTGATATTTGTAAAGAATTGCTCATCATAATCTTGCTCTCAACCATAATGTTGAGACCCGTAGCCACCTATATGAGGCACTTGATTTTCTTGCTTTTGTCAGTGATTCATATTATAGGACAAATCAACAATTGTTAGCATTTGACGATTAAGATTATATTTTTAAAGTGGCAACTCAATTGGGTAGATTTAAATTCATCTGATGGGTAGTGGCAGGCCAATTTGAATGGTCATTATATGATTTTGTAATTATTGTTGAGTGATAACTAATTAGGCTAACTATTAATTTAGAATTTCAAATTAACTAGAATCCACAATTAGGTTAGTGATGTTATAGGAAATAATATGACCATTTCACATGTGTATACAATACCTATATGACTAATAGGGTTGAGATTAATAAATACTTAGTGCAATTAAAGGACTATATAAATACAAGTTAATATTTATTTATTTTTTATTATTTATTTTTATTAAAATTCATATAATTTAAATAATTCAGATAAGTATGGCTAATCTATTAAAATAATAAAATAAAGATCAATTATAATGTGATTATATATCTACTATAAAGGTAGTTATAAGAGGATAAAAGGATAAAAAATAAGATTTTTTTTATATAAATAATAAAATTACACACTTAGATAAAAATAATATATTATTAAAAAAGTAAAAATATGTTATACAAAATAAAATTGAACAGATGCACATGGATATTAATAAAGATAATTTAAACTAATCGTATAATATCACCTTTTGTATAAATAGTTTGGGCTATGTATAATGGACCTAATAATCAATCTTAAAAATGAGGCCCAATAATATCTAATCGGCCCAATAATATGGTAGCCCGCTGACACGCTACCTTAATTTCAAAACCGTAATGATCACTTCCCGTACGTCACCTTGTACTGCCTGATATGCCCCGCTTTTGCTGGAATGATTTTTACACACTTCCCCATAAAACCATTTCTCACACAATGCAGCAAATCCAAAATTCATCATTTGCAAAATTATCTCACATGTACTCCCACGTTTCCTACTCACAATACATACACGTACACAGCACACACGCTATTCCGGAGTATTTACTTCACAAAACAAGAATTTTATAACAGCTTCGCAGAGCAGGATCCCCAATAGCTGCATCCTACTGCTTTTTTTCATTTTTTTTCAACAATTTATATTTTTTATGGAAATTGTTTTCTTTTAGTTAATAGAATTTTTCTTTCAAAAAGTTGCGTTTTTCTGGCAAATAAGAGGTAATGCACAACAGAACAAGGTCTTACTTGCCGAATGAGGGTCTAAGCTGCTTGTTGGGTTACGAGATGGCTGTGGGCTGAAGATTAGGTAATGATGCTAATGATGTTGGCTACATGATAAGGTCTTTACAGATGGACAGTATAGCCAAACAAATAAAGTTACGTTTGATTAGTGAGAGTAAAAATTTTATTTTCATCTTATTCCTAGTGAAATATTTATTCAACTGTTTGATTATATTTAGATAATGAATAAATATTCTCAGAGAAATAGTTATTCCTAAATTTTAGAAAATAACTATTACCATTGCTACGTCTTGGGTTCCGGATTGTTGTACAAATTAGGAAGCCTTTGTATTTCTAGTCTTGGTCAAATCTCAAGCGAATCCAGTTTCCGTCGTTAGTAACCTGGAACCTGCACAACATAAATTACAAATAAAAGATCAGAGGTCGGTGAGATGTCTTCCACTGAAAATATTCCGATGCTGAAGTCTGTGACTTTCCGAAATGAACGAAAAGGAGACGCACACGTAGAGGTGCGCTCGTAAATGAGATGTATGCGGTTGGAGTATAAGGATGCAAGAGTGCGGGGCTCAATGAGTGATTTATGGGAGGCTAGGCTCCGCGATTACACTGCGATGAGAGGCTTACTGTGGGTGATCTTGAGAAAGGCTTTTAGAGCTCTATTCTAGGAGCAAGCTTGAGATCAAGAGCTTTGGGAGCGTGTGTCTCAATGTCCGAGATCGAATCGGGATCCTTTCTCCTGTAGAAGGAGAGGAGATTTATAGGCTTCAAGGTGAGAAGCTTCGAACGCGGGGATCCCTTGATAGGTGAAAATGGGGATTCGTCTGCCGCTGACCGCAGCGGTTGTCAGCGGCATCAATTGTCCCCTAGCTGTGGCGAGGAGACCGCCATGAATTGCCAACCACGCTTGGTCTGCCTTTCGCACAAGAATTGGCTGGGCAGTGGCAGGGAACGGTGCGAGCACCGGTTGGCAGCATTGACTCTCATCACATTGGCTTGCCTCCCCTATCCTCGAGCCTGCCGCTTGCAGTCGTATTAATGGGTTGCAAGGATGCTGATTGGTCGCGGTCCCTGGGCTGCCACATAGGCCGCTGAGGATTTTGGGCCTCGCCAGTTGATGCAGGCAAACGTTGCTCGGGTTGGGCCTTGCGGTCTTTGGGCCATATCAACACTGGATCCAACACTAGCTCTTCATGCCTGAGCCAGCCTATAGTCGAGGCCTGGCATGTCCATGGTGAGTCTAGTTGGCTATCGCGTGTCCCTCCTCAAGATGCACTAGACCTTGTTTTCTCTGCTAGCATCGTGTCTTCCTCAGGTAACTGCGAAGGCTTTTCAGTCGCCGTAGAGATTTGGGGCCTTGAACGGAAGGGTTCGCATGCTAAAGCCCGCATTCACTTTGATGGCTTTCTTGTTTGGTGAATGACGGCCATCGTGCAGCTTTCCCCGCTGGGTACTAGCAGGGCATTGGCTCGTCCATAAATAGGGGAGCCTCCCAACTGGTGAGATCCATAACTTAGCCAATCTTTGGAGGAGTGATGCGGAGTCCTTGGCTTGCCCCGCTGCCTACGGGGGTTCGCGAAGGAATCGGATGGACTTGTTGAAAATCCAAAGCTACCGTTGGAGACTATCATTATGCCATTCCTATGGGTAGTTTCTCACCTTGACGAGGGTGGCTCGGCCACTCTGCCATTGTCATATGCCTCCCTCACGGCCGGTATGGCCCCCAGTCGGTGGGAGGATCACGTGAGAGATATCACCAGGGGCTGTATCTTCGGGGTGGTGTACCATCGCGGGTCTTGACCGCAGCTGGAGGATCGCGTATGCTGCCGTGAGAGGGGACAAGAACTGGAGCCCCCGTAGGGTGTGTGCGAGCTAGTCGCAACCCCATGGGGATTGCTACAATGGGTGCCGGTCCTTCCGCTGAAGGTTGTCGGATGAACCTTAAGGGTCGGTGCTGCCAACACCGACGGCCCCGTCATGCAGATGGATTGGAGTTCTGGTGACGAAGCTAGAGGAATCTAATGTAGATCACGTTCCCCGATCTGGTTCCCACTTGCGGTGCCGCTATTCCGGACTTCATGTTCCGTGCTTGTATCTTTTTCTTTTTGTACTTTTGCTATCATAAGCCTTATATTTGTAAATGAAACTTTGATTAATAAAAGTAGTAGTCATCGCCTTTACTCTTTTTTGCTTGTCGCATTAATCTTCTCCTTTTTGTCGTCTGGCATGTTATGGCTCAAGGGCTGCAGGACCCTTTCACTGTCATATGCGCAAGGCTATTTGCTTGAGTGCGTTGAGTTGCCTGCGGCTTGTTCCGCTGGCATTGTCCCTCGAGTCTTGACGCAGACCAATGATGGGAGGACACGGCATGGAGTGGTTCGATGATGTTTTCTGTCTCGAGAGTCTAATCGCTACTTGCGGGGGTCACATCCTTCAAACTCTCTGACGCATTGATTGCATGAGAAGTCTTGGCGGTGTCGCGTCATAATGATCCTTTCTAGAAAGGTGTGACGCTTCAGGGGTCTGCCATGTGGAAGAAGTTGGATGGTTCTGCCTTCAGGCGACGCCATTTCCTTGGAGGGTTTTCGACTATTTAGATGCCGATTTCCCCCCCAGCTTTGTGTCCTTTGACTGCTCAAGAGCGTTAAACCTGCTTTGCTATTGCTTTCTTTTTCCCTTCTTCCGCCATTGTTGTATCAATGGAGAGATCATCTTCCTCATTAGAATTTGGGCCGTCTTTTGAGGAGTTTGTAAGGGACATGCATGCCTCAAGGGTTCACAATGAGGCTGCATTTGGCGCTGTGGTTGTAGGGGGCTGCCATTCAGAGGCCACCATCATTAGGCCGATGAGATTTCTAAGGGCATCGCCTAGCTTTGAGGTGGATGGGGCGTCTGCTTCCTCGAGGCGCCGAAGGCCAAGAAGGGCAGACCCAACGCTCCTCCACGTCGCTAGGGTGGTGGAAGAGATGGAGGTTCACGTGCGGGCCACCGTTGAGAGGTCAAATAGACTCGGGCACGTGCGGCTCACTTCGAGCAAGCATGGACGGAGTCTGAAGCAAGGGCATCACGACTTTTCGATGCCAACGTGCAGGCTCAAGACCACATTCTAGCCCTTCATGAGGAGCTCGAGCGACTTCGGGCATAATCTAGGGAGGAACGCGTGCGGCTAGAGGCTGAGTTGAGGTCAAGGTTCAGGTTAGAAGAGCTAGCTCCCGCGCTGGAAAGGAGGTTTTAGGAGGGCATCTATCTTAGCCGGAGGATAGTTTCGCTAGAGGAGCCAAGTTTCCTCATCGGCCTCCTAGACTCCCAAAACTCAGGCACCAGGATGCGTGCAGAACTGACGGAGTTCACAACTCCCGATCCTCCAGGGCCCAAAGAGAGCAGTTAGATGTAACCCGCGGCTGCCGGCTGCCCCATTCTGTAAAGAAAAATTTATTAGTGAACCATATAATAGAAATTTCTCTCTCTCTCTCTCTCTCTTTTGCTTGGCTGAGCAATTTGTTCATGGATTTTGTTGTGCTTGAATGGTTCTTTCGTCCTTCCTATTCTGCGCTTGGGAATGCTTGTTGCCGCCATTTATGGGAACCAGGATCGACGTATTAAATGCTGGTACGACAGCCAAGATTTTGGTTGGCAGCTGAGGAAATGATCGGCTGCAGTCTGACAGGTGCCATGATTGGCTGATGCTTGGGACTTAAAGTGCTTTGCCGACCGGGCACGTGGCATGGCCAGTAATCAGAGAGCCAATTGCGTTTCTCGTGAGCTTGGCCCTTCAATTCCTAGCCTTGTCTATTTAAGCAAAGCCTTGGAAAATTTTCACGCTTCACCCTTCCCTACACCGTTAGCTCGTCACATTGCTTCGAGAGTTATAGCAAAGAAGAAGAGTTCCCCTTCATCTTCCCACGCTTTCCGTTTGATACGCCATGAGTCAGAAATGCCGCGTCAGTCCTGTCGACGGGTGCCATTGCTCCACTGATGGTCGATTACGGTGTTCCCAACGGTTGGGCTTACCTCGCTCTTGGCCCGACTAGAAGGGCAAACGCTCCCATAGAGGGCTTCATAGCTGTCTATGAGCACCACCTGAAAGGAGGGCTTCACTTTCCTTTGGCAGTCGACTTGTACAGGATTATCAAGTCATTGGGCGTTCCCATCGCAAGGCTTCACCCCAACGTTGTCCGCTATCTGGTGACCATGTGCGTGTTCGTTCATCTCTACCCCGGTGAATTTACCGCAAACTTAGCGAAAGTGATCTTTCACTTTGCTGAGTCCAACGATTGGGTCTCAATGTCTCCTCGTGCTAGCTTTGCACTTTTCGGGAACTAGCCCTGACTTAGTGAACAATTGGAAGAGTCGTTTTTTCTTCCAATAGTCTCCTCCGGAGTAGGAGATTACCAACGAGTGGGGCCGATCTCCAACTTCTTTTGGACGGATGTGACCGTCAAAGAAGTGAGCAAGGAGTCGAAACTGGTCGCTGGCTTTCAATTGCAGATGAAGACGTTTTCTGTGTAAGGTTTCTACTTGACCTCCACTGCTCTCTTTCTACCACCAAGTGGGGACCTTCGAGCGGATGGGCGGCCGATGCTCTGAAGAAGAAGAAGAGGGCCGGAGCCATCATTCTCCGAGAGCCGACGAGGGGGTACTTCGGGAAGAGTGACTTGCTGTTGAAGACCTCTTTAGACGAAGAGGAGGCTTCCCTAAAGAGACTAAAGGCAGCCGAAGGCACCTCCACCGGGAGGGCGCAAAGGCTAGTCCTGGGCCAGCCGTGCATGTTGAGAGTTGTAGGTTGGAGCACGTGCTAGGTTCTGAGCTGCAGGAGGGAACGGCTGAGCACTCCCTGATTCATGCTGTGGCATTGGCAGAGTACGGAGTTCCTGCGATGGGCGCCTTGGAGCCTGCGCCAAGATTAGAGGAGGCTGTGGAGCTCATTAGTTCACCTGCTAGGGCATCTTCTGAGGCGTGCATCCTGGAGACTTCCATCACTGAGGAGGGTGTCGAGGCTGGTTGGGTTGCTAGTTCACTTTGCATCATTGTGACCCAAGTGGCGGAGGCGATCCAAGAGCTGGAGCCCTCGAGCATCCCTCTGACGTTTGCGGCGCCAGACGCTCCCAGCTCCGTGGAGGTTATTGTTGAGCGCTCCGAGCCCCCAAGCATCCCTCTGCATTAAGAAGCGATCCCAGCTGCATGAACGTGCCCCTCACTCAGGTATGATCATCTTGGAATGGGCATACTTCTGCTGCTAGGAACGTTGGGAATTTCTAATTCTATATTTTCACATGCAGGTTCCCGAGGAGCTTGACTTTATTGACGCGGTGTGCGCTCAACTGCTCAGGTACTTCCGTTGGATCAAGGAAGAGTCTGAGCAGGAGGCGATCTAGCATGCCAAAGTTGAGATCGCAGCCCCAGGGAGGAAAGTGAGTGACGTAGAGAGGAAAACCAACGGCCGAGGGGCCGAATCTCCACCTTGGAGGACGACATCGCCCACATCCTGACGGACCTCAGGCTGCGGTTTACCCCGTAGGAGGTAGGCCATGCGCTCGATGCCAGGTTCTGGGATGACATCCACCTGTGTCACCGGATTGCCTCCGTTGCATTCCCGGGTGCTTCCATGGGGATCTTTCATCTGAGGAACGCAAGGATCTCCAACAGCTCTCACTTGAGAGACTTTACCAAAGAGGCTGGTTCGTCGAAACCGTAGGGCTGTTAGAGTTTTTGTATAGTTTTTCCTTTTCATTGCTCAATTGCTACCTTGTAATCTTGTATGCACAAGATAAATGAAAGGCATCTTCTTTCCTCGTATTCGCTATTTCCAAATACTTGTGATTTCTCTTGGTCTTGCAACCTGTACTTGAATAACTAAGCTGTTGAGCTATCGTCGCCAAGACCCCAATCCGGCGCCTTCTTGCGCTGTGCTCATCTTTCGTCAGAGGATGTCATCGCATCTCGCGCGTTTAGTGGGAAGCTCGGTCCAGTGAGGTGGACGTCATCATAAGCCTGGTGGAGCCACACTAAGGGCCAGTTGGATTTTTAGGCCACAGCGGCCGGACCCCGGGTTTTAGACCTTTGCGCGCACGGTACCTGTCTTAGGCGCTCGGCCCCGCTCAAGGCGACGTTGCTCCAGTGTGCATGGTCCTTGCCCACGACCATCGTTGACTGAGGGTATTCTCTTCTTCGGGAGGTCACCGCACGCCTACTGTTCTTGCCCCCTAAGGTTTTGGTGGCCGTGTGTTGGGACTTCAAAAGCCCCTAGGCCTAATATTTCGACTGCATGGGTCATTTGGTATGGAATCGAGGCTTTTGGGGCTGCTCTCAGCCTTTCGGCGCGGAGCCAAAATTCAGATACAATTGCTTCTGGGCCGCTTGGCATGGAGCCAAGGTTTTGAGGGCCGCTAATGGCTTTTCGGTGCAGAGCCAAAATTTGGATACGATCGCTTTTGGGCTGCTTGGCACGGAGCCAAGGTTTTGAGGGCCACTAATGGCCTATCGGTGCGGAGCCAAAATTCAGAGACAACCACTTCTGGGCCACTTGGCACGGAGCCAAGGTTTTGGGTTTGCGGACGGATGAAAATCCTTCCAACTTAGAAGAAGTTTAGGTCATTCCATCTTTTGAAACATCGTGCATGCAAATACTCATATGCAATGGCACACAATAATATAGAAATAATTAATTTCATTAAATGCAAACTCAATACACATACAAGCACTCTTCGTCATGTGTGTGCATGCTTTACCTGCGCTTGGTGTTGGACTACTGGTAGTACTCCTTGAGGTTGGTGGCGTTCCAGGTTTGAGGGACCAACTTTAGTTCTGGGTGCGTAAATTGTACGCTCCGTTCTGGAGGATCATCGAGACGAGGAATGGACCCTCCTAACCCTGGGAGAGTTTGTTCCTGCTAGCAGCCTTCCTCGCTACCTCTACACTCCAGAGGACCAGGTCTCCAACCTTGAGTGGGCGCGCCTTCATCCGCTTGTTGTAATACCGCACAACACGCTGCTGATAGGCTGTCATCTTCAAGCGGGCTGCATCATGGACCTCTGGAAGCAGATCTAGGCATTCCCTAAGTCTTTGGGAGTTGGTGGCCAGATCAAAGCACTCGACCTGTAGGAAGGGAAGTGCCACTTCGATAGGGACAACCGCTTTGACCTTGTAGTAGAAGCTGAAGGGTGTCTCCCTCTTGGGTTCCCGCGGGGTTGTGCGATATGACTAGAGCACGGAGGGTAACTCGTCAGTCCAAGAGCCCCCTGCGCCTTCAAGCTTGCTCTTTAATCCATGCAACAGTGTTTGGTTGGTAACTTCTACATATTTGTTTGCTTGAGGGTATGCCACAGGCATATGAATCAGCCTGACGTGCAGGCTCGCATAGTATTTGGTGAATCGCTTACCAGTATTGGGTTCCGTTGTTGATCACTATGACCTCAAAATTCCAAAACGGCAAACGATGTTCTAGCGGATGAACTTCGTTGCATTCTGCTCAGTGATTCGCGCCAAGGGAACTTCTTTGACCCACTTGGTGAAATAGTCGATATCGATGACAAGAAACTTCCTCTGTCCAGAGGCAAAGGGCATAGGCTCAAGGATGTTGAGCCCCCACTATGCTAACAGCCATGGGGATTGAAGGCTGTGTAGCTCCGTATGAGGCAGATGGGTTATGGACCTCGAGCCCTTTACGAACCGTTTGAGGTGTCTGCGGCAGATCAAGTTTTCTATCTCCTGTTACAAGGTCTTGGTTCTCCGTAGAATGCCCTAGAGATCGGTGGTATTGGCAGTACTTCGTCTCATCTCCAATGCTCGGGCCCTTTGGCACTTTCGGTCACTTGAAGAACTTCTCGCCCTATATCTGTATCAAGATATTTACATGAGTATCGTTCAAGGGAGTTAGGGATACTGGCTCGTGCTCCTTCCTGAATCCCGACTCAAGTCGTGACTGCTTGCAGCGTTTCTGGAAACGGCTGCTGTCACCGTTCCTCCTCTTCCCGATGGCAGGTCTGGGCCCTTTCGGTAGGTAGTCCGTGCATTTGGAACATTTTGTCTCGTTGGCCTCTTCTGTCGAGATGTAAGCTTGGACGATGGCCTCAGCTTCCCGAAAGGATTGAGAACGCTTATGCGACGGGTGCTTGAAGAAATACCCAACTGCCAACATCGCGATGAAGGCATTAAGCTTTAGCTCATCGGAGAGCTGGGGGATCCGGCGCGTTTCAGTGATGAAGCAGTTTAGGAACCACTTTAGGCTTTCGTCCGGCCTCTGGCAGAGGCGGACCAGGTGCCAGGGCTGCTTCTCCTCATCGGAGAGCTAGGGGATCTGGTGCTTTTTGGTGATGAAGCAGTTTAGGAACCACTTTAGGCTTTGGTCCGGCCTTTGGCAGAGGCAGACCAAGTGCCAGGGCTGCTTCTCCTCCATCTGGTTGGAGGCGAACTGGCTCAAGAAGTAATTTGTGAGCTTATCGAAGGAGTGGATGGAATTTGGCTGGAGGCTGTTGAACCAAAGCAGTGCGTCCCCTCTAAGAGTAATGGGAAAGTATTGGCACGTGACAGCCTCGCTCGCTCCATGAAGGGACCGGTGGGTGTGTAAGTAATTGAGGTGGTCCATCAGGTCCTTACTCCTGTTGTCCCGTCCAACGTTGGCATTTTGAATTTGCGGGGGAGCGACTAGGTTCGGATGTCTATAGTGAAGGGTGACCTTTGCAAGTCAGTAGAGGATCATCCGGACTTCTTGAATAGGTGGTTCCAAATCACCTCCACCTTCTCCTCCATCTGAGGGGTGGACCCGCTCCTTCACGCATTGATGACGTTGCGGAGCTCTTGTGTTGTCTTGTGAGTTCTGTTGGTCGCGCTGGTTGCAGCGGCTGTCCGCACGGGGCGGTCGCGCACTGCACAAGCTTGAGGCTATCTACCTCCCCGCGGGAGTTGTAGGGGTTGCGCCGCTCTAGGGCTTTCCGCCCGCTCGTCCTAGCTAGGGTGGCTTCCAGTGGTCATTTGGGCCCTGCTACAGAAGGCCACCTGGGCCCCGGCATTGTCAGTCCAATCTGATCTGATCCCAGGGTCTCTAGCGCGGTATCTTCCTTGCCTGGAGGAAGATGCCTGGGGCACCGGAGGAGGAGCCCCGTGCCATTGTGTTCCTGTCCTGTCATAGGGCACCTGAAGCATTAGCCTCATGTCGCCCAACTCGGCGGCTAGCTTGTGGACGTTTGGCTTGATCGCTTATCAACATAGCTACCCACACAGGGGTCATCGCCATAAGCAGCTACATCTTTTGGTGGTGCGCTAGCTTGCGTTATGGTGTTGACCATTTTCGTGTAAGAGATTGAGTGTTGAGGGGAGACGCTAGACTTTATGTTGCATTCCCATAGACGACGCCAATATTGCAACCTCGATTTCGAGTTGTACAGATTAGGGAGCCTTCAGATTCCTGATCTAGGTCGAATCTCGAGCGGGTCCGATCTTTGTCGCCGGTAACCTGGAGTTTACATAACATAAATTACAAACAGGATGTCAGAAATCAGCGGGATGTTTCCCATCTAAAACACCCCGATACTCAAGTCAATAACTTTCCGCAATGAACGGCAAGGGGGTGCACTCGTAGAGGCACGCTGGTAAATGTGATGTATGCTCCTGGGTTTCAAGTTATTGTACAGATTAGGAAGCCTTTAGATTCCTGTTCTGGGTCAAATCTAGAGCAGATTCGGTCTCTATCGCTGGTAATCTGAAATTTGCACAACACAAATTACAAACAAGAGGTCAGAAGTCGACAGAATATCTCCACCGAAAACACTCTGGTACTCAAGTTAATGACTTTCCGCAATGAACAGAAACGGGGTTCACGCGTAGAGGCGTGCTGGTAAATATGATGTATGCAGTGGGAGTGTAAGGATGTAAGAATGCAGGACTCAATGAGTGATTTATGGGAGGCTAGGCTCCGTAGTTGCACTGCGATGAGTGGCTCACTACGGGTGCTCTCGAGAGAGGCTTTTAGAGTTTGATTCTAGGAGCAAGCTTGAGATCAGGAACTCTGGGAGCGTGTGTCTCAACGTCTGAGATCGAACTGGGATCCTTTCTCCTGTAGAAGGAGAGGAGATTTGTAGACTTCAAGGAGAGGAGCTTCGGAAGCAAGGATCCCCCTATAGGTGGCAAATGGGGATTTGTTGGCTGCTGACCGTAGGCGATTGCCAGTAGCGTCAGTTGTCACCTAGCGGTGGCGAGGAGACCACCGTAAATTGCCAACCACGCTTGGTCTGCCTTTCGCACAATGATTGGTTGGATAGTGGTAGGGAGGGCGCAAGCACCGGTTGGCAGTGTTGACTCTTGTCCCATTAGCTTGCCTCTCCTGTCTTCAAGCCTGTTGCCTACAGCAACATGATTGGGTTACAGGGGGTGTTGATTGGTCACGGCCCCTGGGCTACCACATAGGTCGCTGAGGATTTTGGGCCTCGCCAGTTGATGCAGGCTGACGTTGCTCGGGTTGGGCCTTGCGGTCTTTGGGCCATATCAACACTAGACCCAACAACCATGTATGTATAGGTATTAGTTATTCTCAACTATCAAGGAATAGCTATTCCCATACCTTTTTTTATTTCAAAAATACCCTTATATAGGTGTTATATATACACAGATATTATATATATTATAGCATAAATACGTAATTATATCAAATTATATATATATGGAATATATATGATAAATTGTGTATATTATATCAAATATTTATTAAATATATATTTTATATGATAAAAATATATATTATAATAAATAATATATATTATATTATATAAATAATATATATATATATAGAAAAAGAATATCTTTTACCTTGAATAAAGGCAAAAATATTCTTATATTTTTTTATAAACTAAATATTGAAATACTAATTTTTAATTTATTTTATTCTAACAATTAAATATAAAAATAATAATTTTTAATTATATTCCCATCCTACTCTATTATTTGAGAATAATTATTCTATTTTTACATGAATCCATTTTAATAATTAAATGTACCGTAAAAGTTTATGGGATAAGGTTGCCTATATCCTTTTGGGGAAGCATTGTTTGCAGTTGCCCATGATTTCAATTTGTCATTTAGTGTTCCTGTGAGGTGTGATGTTTCGGTTAGTGTATGGAATGGAAAAATTTGTCTCATATGAGCACTTGTTTTTGTTTGGTTATATGGCACTGGCTTGTGCTTCAGAGGATAAGAGGTTTAGGCTAGGTGCTAAGACCACGTAGTGTGTTTTCCTTAGTTATGCCAAGATGAGCTTGGATACAAAATGTATGATATAGGTGAGAAATAGCTGGTCAGAATCTTGAAGGATCAGAGCCTTGATGATATTGAATAGGAAAAGAAGTTGATTCCTTGTAATGGTTATTGCATAGGGTTTGAATTTAACATATTGGAATCCTTGGATCGTCCAGGTTGATGTTGACATACTATATGATGTATGAAATGACTAGCAGAATGACTTTGGCATTTTTATTGGTGATGCTATTACAAATAAGTATTAGACACCTATTACCTGACCAACTATTTCACTCGAGGTCTATGGGAGACTGATGACTTGCTATACGGTCTTTTATTGCCTAGTATGTGTCATTCATTGATAAGGGAGAGCCTGAGAATGCTGCAGAAGCCATGGTAGATATAAGAAGGAAATAATGTAGCTATGCCATGCATCATATGTAAGAGTTGGTGAAGTTGCCAGAGTAATAAAGCTGGTTCACTCACCCGAATGGTGAAGCAACCATTCTTCAGGGGGAAATTTGTTGAGGTGTATCATTGCCATGTGAAGCATATGACCTTCTTTATGTTGCTGACAATCTATTGTTTAGGTGGTGTTTGTATACACGTGTTTCGCTTGATTATTGCTTGAGTGAGAAACTTGATAAAAAGTTATTTGCAATTCTTTCACAAGCAACAGATTTTGTAAGGTGAACACAAATGTACAGTTACATAATTTTCTTATCAATTCACTTCAATTTTCAAAGTAAACAAAAGGGAGAAGAGAAAGGAGGAGGAGATGGGAAGGGATTCCTCCACTTTGCTCACTTTTCTTTAATTTTCCTGGCAGGTTGTACTAAATCATGAGTAAAATAATTCTATGGACTTAAATTTCTCATTTACACCCCCATTCAATGTGGTTCTTAAGAGTTTGCACTCGTGTAGTATTATTTTTGGAACTTCCGTCGGTGAGTATAGAGTTGTGCACCACAAGGGACATAGTTGTCTCTATCTCCCCCTCCTTCTCCCTATACAGCTGGATATGCTACTCTCAACACTGCCAACTTTTGCAGAAATTAGTGTTCCACATTTCCTTTCGCATTAATTAGTGATCTACACATCCTTTCGGAAACACTCATCTAGCTTTGATTATCTAGTGATACTTCCATGCTAATTGTACATTTAATATGCCTTTTTTTCACCAAAGGATACACAGGAATTAGAAAAATAAAAACCAAATTTCCCAAATCACCCATAACGTCTGAATTACAATAAATAAACCATATCATTACGTTAAAACTCACGCCTCATTGTTTCAGGAACATTTTTCTTCAAATCAAGATCTACATCGACTCTTGATTTATAGAGAAAGTTGAGACTAACGAAAAAGTAAAACCTCATGTCAGAAATCCAAATAACAAACACACTGGATGAGCATTGAGAGAAGCAAGAGCACAGTAACAATCTCCAGCGATAATCCCAAGGACATCATAGATAGTAACAGCGACTTTTAACAAGTACATAATATCAGTAGTCTCTCATTCCTGTAGATTCTAAAGAAAGGTAGTTTCACCTCAAATTCTCAATAATTTTAGAGATAGCAGCCAATGTTCCCAATGCCGCTGAGATACCACCAACACCCATAATCACAGCACAGATTGCGACCTGTGAAGATCCAAAACTGCATTAAGGACTCAAAGAGACCAACAAAATTTACAAACAGTAGGTCAATTTCTTACTAGTGCTGTGTAACTGACCGAAACTAAAGTTGGCAGCTGGGGCAACTCGTTGCATTTGTTTTTCCACAATTGAAGTACTTTCTATATATATGCTAAGATGTTAAGTGAACACCGAAGAAATGATAAAGTGAATTTCTTTAATGATCTTTCACACCAACCAAGCAAATCCACATTAGCATGAAGGAAGGCAAAAGAGTTTTCCGACTAGGACGGCTGCTCATCCTTCCTAGGGGTTCTTGCCCTGACTTGTGTTCATATCAAGCTATTCCCCTCTCCTTAGTATGTCACTTCCTTGTGAACTCTTCTTACATGTCATTTTAGTTCATCCCAACTCACTTTCCTTGCATCTCTTCCCTTCTTCTTCTTCTTCCTTTTTTTTATTTATTTATTTTTGAATCTCAATAATTGTGTATGCTCTTACTACATTTTGCTTTAATTTTTATTTGAATAGTTCATTTAGTAGAAATGGTCTAAATAAAACTAACTCAGAGGAGATGTAATTCACGTTGAAATAGAGAGAGAAGCGTGATATAACAAGGAAACTATGCAAGTTTTTTTACTTTACATGTTCCAAATACAATGAAATTGATCTATATTTTAGGAATTCTCTTTAACACAGCAAGCTTCTATAAATTGACAAAATATTTATAACCTTAGGATCTCAGGAGGATGTGAAAATATAAAATTAATCTCAAGAAGAATTCTGGTCCACCAATGAAGTTGCTTGCATTGTTTTACCCATACCAAGCAAATCACTGTCCCACGAAATGCCTTTGATATACTGGGTGTCACGATTAGATCAAAATTGGACTTCAAAAATTCTGTAAATTACCCAAAGAAACTTTAGAAACAATAATGTGACAGCGAAGCCCGATCAAATACTAATGCTCCTTGAGCAATCTGTGCTTGGATTTTGGGTTATTCCCTTGTGGGTCTCACTCACATCCAATGGACAGCTCATTTGGAGGTTTGTTCAATTTCAATACAAGAATTTGCTCGAAAGGAAAATTGGAGTGGCTCGTGAGATCGATGACTTTGGGACAAATGAGGGAGCACTTCATACATGGATCCTAGTGGCTTGTGTCACCTGATTGGCACTTGAATAACACACACAATTTCCCGTGCAGAAGCAGTTTTGCCTGTGGTGTTAGAACGCCAGCTTCCGGCATTCAAATTCCACATCTTATTGCTATCATCAATTGTAGCCAAGGTTCGAAAGCTAGACTCTTTTAAAAGTAGTTTTATTTGTGAATAAGTTTATCGAGAAAACTGTGAATGTTGAATTGAGAGAACAAAAATAAGAGTAGGAGGAGATTTTTGCCAAGCTTTGGGTTTCTGATCATGTTCCTTTCTTTATCATCTTTTATTTTATTATTATTATTAATTACTCGATTTATCTAAATTAGTGGTAAATCTAAAGGTGATTTTAAATGGTGTTTATTGTAATCAAATTCACATATTATAGTAAGGATTATTTCTCTAGTGGTTTTTCTTTTAGTTGAGAAGGATATTCTACTTAAAATTGTGTACTCCTTTTTCGTTGCATAATTTGTTTTTTATGAATATGTGTTATCATCTAACCTCCTCATGGAATTCAACCAAAAGGGTTCGATAGTCATTCCTGTTGGAGACTTATTCTCAACTTTATATACGACAAAATTTGATTGTCCAATCCCAACAAGTGGTACTAGAGATTTCGAGTTACTTGTGGTTATTTGAATTGATGGAGGGCTTGGACAAGATAATTTATCTGAATAACACAAACCTTTGATATTCGAAAGAGTAAGATGAAAGATTTATTATTTGTAAAAGCATTATATCTTCTGATGTTCGATACTGAAAGACTTTCATCCAAACTCAAGGAGTGGGCTTTTAAGTATGAGCAAGTAAGTGGGAACATTAAGCAATTTGTTGATGATAACGAGTATAACCACATTCATAATGAAAAATATATAAGAACATTGTGGGCAAAGCTTGAAGCTCTATACGCTTCAAAGACAGATAACAACAAGGTGTATCTCTTGACAAATTTGATGCAAGTATAGAGAAGGTTATTCCATCACTAGCCATCTGGATGGATTTCAAGGATGCGTGAATTAATTATCTAGTATGGGACCGAAATTTGATGATGAGTTGCTTAACTTGTGATTGTTGGCCACTTAAGCGGATTCTTGAGAGATCTTTCAAGCCTCCATCACTATTTCCGCTCCAAACAGTGTTGTAACTTTGGAAATTGCTACGGATGTCGTTCTGAATGAGTAATGAAGAGATGATCTCAAGGCCCTTCTTTTTTACAACCCGAAGCATTGGTTTCCGAGACTTGGAGAAATAGTATGGGGAAGTTCTCCAAGAATAGAGACAAGAGCTAAAGCATATCGAGTTTGAGGCATCAAAATATTGAGTGTTATTTTTGCAGCAAGAAAAGTCACATTAAGTATAATTGCTTTAAGTGGAAGCAAGAGCAAGAAGATGGTGTACGGGAAGAGAAGTAGGATCATGAGAGCAACGATCGGGTCTCTTCTATTGCCTACTACAATATTCTAATTGTTGAAAATTACATGTATCAGTCACTAGGCTAAGGTTTCGGCAACAATGATGATTCAGACATGTGGAACCCGGTGAGAGAGGCTTATTAGATTCTAAAGTTTCAGCAACAAGTTAAGATGCATCGAGGGAGGTTTGTTAGATTTCTAGGTTTCGCTAATAAAATTGTTCATTCAGACTCATATCAATCCAGTGAGAGGAAGCTTACTGGGTACTGAGGTTTCAGCAATAAGTTTATGAGTCTGACACTTGTATTCAAGTGAAGGGGAAATTTCAATGATCAAGAGATGATGGTCATCAAAGTGGCAAGTGATTCACCACAAGGTCACGAGGGATTTTTATTGCGTTTTGGGTCACTCCCTTATGGGTCTTAGTGTAATACTCGGTGTTTCTGTACTTGAATTATTTTGATGCGTGATCATTATTTAATTTATTTTGAATAGCTATATTGCAGAAAATATTTAATTGGAGTGAATATTATTCATTGGGGCTAATAGGCTTAGAAACTCATGGATAATCAAAATGAGCATGATTTAATGATTTTGGTAGACCGTGGATAATGAGGATTTATGGATTTAATTATGGGTCGATTTATATGTAATTGATAGGACCCATTTAGAGATAAATTAAACTATAATTTTGATGAGGAAACTACAAATTATTTTAGCCTAGTGCCACCTAGATCTCAATTGATTGGGAGTGTATAAGGAAGGTTTCACTTGCTTAAATAAGGGATCAATTGCTTGTGCAAGAATGCAAATTAGAAGCCCCATATCTTGTGTATATTTGGAAGACTTCTTGACATGGAAATTCTATATACTACTCCGCGAATCTTAGCATTATGAGGCATGTAATATTTCAGATCTTGAAATGAAATAATTCAAGATTTAAGTAATTAAATTAGAGGTAAAATTATGCTTAAACGTAACCGACCACCTAAAGTGAAATTAGGGAGGGATAGGAAGCCAAAACCGTAAAACACCCTGGAAACCCTAATCCTAGATAACTCTAGCTTCCTCTCTAATTTCTGGAAACCCTTGCAACTTTGCTTGGATGAGAGGCTATCTTTGAGAAGGCACACAGCTAACTTATCAGTTAAAAAATTAGTGTATTATCTCAAGTTTCTAATTAAAATAAATGAGGAGAAAAGCAATCCAACTAAATCCTAGAAAATTTCTCGCTCACTTGAAACCCCAACCAGTTAGTCAACTTAGTTTGAGTTGAATTTGGAGTTAGTTCCTTGTCATTGGGAAGGGGGAAACCACTCGGTTTATTTCAATTTTACATCTGTTATATTGTTGACTTTGGATATAACAATTCAAAGCTTAAAGATTTGGAGGGAGACTTGACCAAAATCCTAGTTTCCTTGAAGACCCTGATGTCCCCCATTGCCTTGTAACCAAGCCACCTCTTGTAATCTTTGAACCCTAAAATGTTGTTTGTTAGCTATTTTAATAGAGAAAACAGCATATTTAGGGGACGAGAAATTTAGTTTTAGAAAATTAAAATGAGAGGGAAAATTTAAACCAAATCGTAGCTTCTTTTCGTAAAACCTAACCTTCACTTATAGTTGTTCATTGTTAAGGGGTTAGCTATTTCTAAGAGGGAGAAATGGCAGTCTAAGGAGGAGAAAAATCAGCTTGTTACCTCCCAATTTCAAATTAAAGAGAGGGGAAAATCATAAAATTAAACCTAGCTCCCCTCTTATCTCATAAGAACCCTAGAGAGCCTCTTCTATCTTTTCATTCCACCTTTGCCATTTCATTTTGTGAGAAAAGATAAAGGGAGAGGTCAAGGAGTAGAAGTTGATGAAGGATCCACAAGATGAGAAGAAGGTGATCCATGTGGAGAAGAATGTTGGAGGAAAAGGAAGATCATCCATATGAGGCAAGTAACCGTGGCCCTTCTTGCAATTATCCTATCTTTTCCTTTCTCTACTATTCATGTACCAACATGATGTTGTTATTTCCATTCAATTGTGAGGAATTATAGAATAAGATAAGAAAATAAGATATATGTATCTTTGGATTCTTTTTCATAAAGATTAAGCAAGTTTTAGTATACTGTTTGACCAGTGTAAGAGCCCATGTTCAAATGTTACTATGTAGTGTATAGATTCGTTATGCATGCTTCATATTGATGGTAGGTCTACAATATTTTGGTTGTTATTATATATTTTAGATTAGTAATTTCGTGATATATATGTTTCGTTATATTATACTATTGATTATGCACAAATTTATGCTTGAGAAGCAAAATGGTGAATCGACACTAGACGAACAGTTCGAATGCTGGAATAGTGCTTGGAATAGATTCATAGATCTACGAAGTCGTTGCATCATTCTATGTGTTTGTGTGTAAGAATTGAGTTTTATAATTATCCTAATTATACTAATTATATTAAAAATTCGGAAGCTGGATGCTCACTTTAGGACGCAACAGTGGTGCCAATTTAATCGATGGAGCCGGTAAGCAGCCAATTTATTTTCAGTTGGCTAGGAACAGCTTACTTTAATTGGTGGGGCAGCAGCAGCATGCTGATTCAGCATGCTTTTAACTTGGACTCAGTGGGGCAGCAGAGGAAAAAGATTAAACGGGGCAGCAACACCAAGCATTTGATAAATTGGTAGGGGCAGTACACAACAGAACACAACAAGGTAGCAGCATGCTTCAGCAAAAAAAAAATTAACAAGGAGCTGATGATTCAGCTAAATCACAGCAACAACACACAGCAGCAGAACTAGGCAGCAGAAATCAGCAAAATTCAGGACCAACCAAACAGCAACACAGGGCAGCACCATAAGGAGCCAATTCAGCAAAATTAAGGGGTGATTCAACAAAATTAGAAGCCACAACTCAGGGGACACTAATCTGATTTAAGGGAAATCCAGGAAGGCTGGCAGTAGCACATTCAAACAGGGGATGATTCAGCAAAGCCACAGCCTTGAGATAAATTCAGTTTTTGTATCGAGAGGAGAGGGGAAAGAGTAAATCGAAAGGGAGAAGAGAAGGGAAAACCAAAAAGGGCGAGAGAGGTGAAGGAAGTGTTCCACGGTTGCAATAGCTGAATTTTTGGGTAATTCAGTTTAAGGCAAGTACACCACAGGCTCTTCCTTCACTTGTTGCTAATTCTTGCTGAAATCTTCAAGTATTGTTGATCCAATACTTAATTTCCTTACTTTAATATGCTGCCACTGTTGTATCATCATTTTAGCATAGGTAAAAATCAGTTTTGAGGCCTTGTTGAACCGGCTAATGCACCCCGTTGCTGGTTCTGATTTTTCTCCCTGTTGGCCAAATTGCTATATTGCTAAATCATCATTTCAGCACATGTAAAAATCAATTTTGAGGCCTTACTAAACCGGCTGAAGCATATGTTGCTGGTTCTGATTTTTCAGCATAGATAAAAATCAATTTTGAGGCCTTACTGAACCGGCTGAAGCATATGTGGCTGGTTCTGATTTTTCAGCATATGTAAAAATCAATTTTAAGGCCTTAATGAACCGGCTGATGCTTCATGTTGCTGGTTCTGATTTTTCAGCATATTTAAAAATCAATTTTGAGGCCTTGATAAACTGGCTGATGCACCACGCTGCTGGTTCTGATTTTTCTTCCTCCTTGGCTGAATTGCTACACTGCTAAATGGCTGTAACATGCCAGGCTGTTTTATGCTTCTCAAATCTGAAATATAGCTACTTTGCTCAATTATGATTTAAGCTGCGGCTATTTTCGATTTTGGAGCATCATGTGGTATTGCTGAATTTAAGTTGCTAAAGCTCGAAATCGAAGTATTGATTATGTTAGAATTAATTTAATGAGTGAAAATTCTATAATATGTTATAAATTATGATTATTTTTCTCCCAGAGTTGAGAAAATTAAGAATAAGAATTAAGAAAAAAATGTAGAGTTTCCACAAGAAATTTAAAAGGAATTAAGAAACTGGACTAGAGATTCATTTAAAGGGTAATATTCTCTAGCATGCCTTAGAATATTGCAGTGATAATCGAGAAATTGCCCCTAACACCGCGGGAAAAGAAAGGCAGCTTTTGGCCCCGTTTACAGGGTACAAAGGTATAAACCACCCATCTCTAGGTATAAATAGGAGGGAAGGCCTTAGATTGTGTGCATTGAACACAATCTTTCTCTCAATTGTCCTCTCCGTTAGCTGGTAAGGCCTACTGGTTCTGGTCCCTCAAGTTTTCAAAGTGTTGATGGCTAAGACAATAAAAGAACTAAATAAATAAAATTGAATGTATCATGAAAATGCTTTATGATCATGTTCTACACTTTTATATGCACCATGACTCCTATTCATACATTTTTAATGTGCATATTGTTGTATATATTGTGTCTTACTGAGCATTTGGCTCACTCTCTCACTATTTTATTACCCTTCAGATGTCTCACAGGAGCTGATTTCTGAAAAACATGAATGAAGATGGAAGTCTTAATTATGCTTTACATTTAGATAATGTATTCGAAATGTTTAAAATTTTGATGTACTTAGTTTAACTGAAGTTGAGATATGTATATTATGATACTGTAAAACTTTAAAAGTATGCTATGATGTATTCTATTTATGGTGATATTAGATTAGTATTGCTTCCGCAGATTATGATAGGCATTATATATGCTTCCATAAGTTATTATGAGATTAATTTTGGTTTTTAGTAGGCATTTTTCCTTAACAAGACCCGACGTCGTAATGTATAGATCCTGTGTATGTTTATATATATATTTATCAAATTTAATAATTATAATAATGGATAACGATGGAAATGAGAATGTGAGACGTCTCATCGTGTGTACGTGTGTGCATACACTAAGGTTTATATATTGTAGATGACATTAGTGATAGATGGTAAGATTTATCTATGACAACACTCCGTTTCAATGAGGATTTCATTCAATATTTGAACGTCATTCGAGGCGACATTCAATCGCCATGCAGTAACTTCAGAGATTTCATAGATTTGAGTGGTCCGATTGGTTTGCATGAAGATTTATTGAATGAATAAGTTGTTACATGGCCTTAGTGGTAGAGTTAATAACCTAATTAAGGATCATATCTATTTTAATGGAGATTTAGGCTCAATGTTAGGTTGTAGTAAAGCTATTGTTTAAACACTGGAGTTGAAGTTCAGATACCAGAGAGACAGTTCAAGAATATAGTTTAAATTGTAGGCTTTGAAACCTAGGATTGTGTTTCGAGATTAATATTGAATTAAGAGGATAGTATGGGCCTTAATGAGAGGTGACTGTATAAGGTACTTAGACTGATTCCTTGATTCTTTGTTGTCCTTGGCTTGTTAGCATTATCTTTCGTTTTTGTATGAGTAAACTTCATTAGCATCGATCTCTCTAGTCGTTCTCATTGATGAGTTTTTTTGTGTTGCCTTTGATTTCGTGAGTATGGTTTGTATTGGCACTCTATGAATAAGTAAATATATCATACAAGGTATCTAGGCGAATGGGAATTTACAAATCCTTAGCTTAGCCTACACTTTTCTAATAACTAATCTATTTCCTATAGTAGAGGTCGATTGATTTTAAATTGACATGCTTATAACATTGTGATCATTATGAGGCAATATTCGAGATATCATGGGCTAGGGGCATCGAAGATCGGTACACAGCATGCTACAAATGCAGCCTCTGGAAAGACCATAGGAGTAGTTGCATACCATGGATATTGATAGCCTCATGATAGTTACCTAATCAATAGTGGTATAAATATATGACCTTTGGTTCATAGTGACAGAATAAGACCCACAAAGATTTGTTGTTATCTTATATTGTTGTCACCTTATGTCGAGTTAGATCTTTAGAAAATCCAAGGGAAAACTTAGTACCAAAGAGATTTTGTATACTTGCCTTTCTATTGGGATTTGTTGGAATCCAATGGATATCCTTTTGGATATTAAAATTATTTATTGGGTTAATATCAAGAATATTATTTATTAACATTATTTTTTCAGTTGATCATGTTGTTATTTGAATTTGATAGAATCCATGTTGTTCTTGTAGATATTTGGATTTAAGGAATCCATGTTGTCATGGTTGGTATTTGGGTTGAAGAATCCATGTCATTCTTGTTAATATTTAGATTTAGGAAATCCACTTGTTCTTGATTTATTGGGATCATAATTGGGTCATATTATGACTGAGTTGCAAAGTCTCGGATAGTATTTATTATTGAGTATCGATATTGCCTTTATTTCTTTTATTGTTGTTGATATAAACTAACCCGACATTGTTATTACTATTATCTTTGTTGTTAGATATTGTTACTTGCTAGGTGTCACTCCTCATGTTCTTTTTTTGGCTCCAAATTAGTGCAAGACAGATAGAGCTAGCTAGTAATCAAATTAGTTCAATTTGTTAAAGGTTGAGGATCCCGGAGCCTAGATGTTCTATTTAGAGTTGGAGATTCATTATGGCTTGGGTATGGATTTTGAAAGGTTGTTTTAAGGGTTGTGTCCCCTAACTTTATAATGCTGTATGATGAACGATAGTTTTACCTTGGTGTGTCCGAGGAGCATTTATAATATTTACGGATGTTTTATTATATTATAATGTTATCTTTCGAAGACAACGTAATGATTTGGGTTGGCAATTGTTAACTAGGTTCGAGTCGCCACACCCACAATCAATGGACGAGTCATCCAGAGGTTCATTAAGTTTCAGTGCAAGGATTCGCTCAAAAGGAAGATTGAAGTGGCTCGAGAGATCGGCGCCTAATGAATACATGAGTTTGTGGTCATGCATAGATTCCAATGGCTAGTGTGCTTAATAGGTGCCTGATAGATGTTTGTGCGTAGTTTCTTGTGCATAGGCAGTTTTGTTTTTGACATTCAAACACCAACTTCCAACGTTCAAGCACCACCTTTTGTTCTAACTCTAATTGTGGTCGACATTTGAACAACAACTTCAGGCGTTTAAATGCTATATCTTAGTATAGTCATAAACTATATCCCGCGATCAAATGCCAAACTCTTTTTAAGAGTAGCATGCTCCATTTTAAAAAAAGAAGGGTGAGAGAGAGGTTGTGAAGAATGTTTTTCTTTAGTGAAAGTTTTCTCTGAGAGCGAGTTAGAAAGTGAGAGTTTGAGTTTATAGAGAGAGAAAAATTAAGAAGAGTAGGAGGATATTTTTGCCAATCTTTAGACTTTTAATCACTTTCCTTTTCATCATCTTTTGTTTTCTTATTATTAATTACTCGATTTAACTAAATTGGTTGCAAATATGAATGTGGTTTGAAAGGGGTTTCTCCTCTCAAACCAAAAGTCATGAATTATAGTGATGATTATTTCTCCGATGATTTTTCCCATATTGAGAAAGATTTTTCATATAAAATTATACATTCCTTTGTAGTTGTACAATTTATTTCTCATGAATGTATTATCATCCAGCCATCTCATTATAATACCCGGCTTCCCATTTGATATATTTTGGCATTATTTATTATTTTGGATATTTCAGATGCCATGGGATTAATTGAATATTGTGAAATTTCGAAAGTTATTCGGATTAATGGGCTAGCATCTGAAGTACGCCCGAGTGGCGCCTAAGTGCCGATTTCAGAGGGCTAGCGCCCGAGGTATGCCTAACCTAGCGCTTGAGCGCCGATTTGGGTATAAATAGAGGGGAGTAGTGCCTGTTCGTCAGTCGTGTGGGAGAAAAGGAAGAAAGGAGAAGGAAGAGGAGAGAGGATGAAGAGATTGCATAGATCAGAGCATCTTTTTGTCAAATCTATTCGGTATAATGTTGAAGTAAATATCTATAAGCCCTATCGTTAATTTGATTTCGTGTCTGATAACGTTTGCTTACGTTTTAAAGGTTTTACGTACATACATGTTATTTTATTTACACAATTTGTTTCTTGTAAACATGCATGCTATATTTACTAGTCGTTCCAGGTTTTTTGTTAGGGTCTTTGTAATTTTGAGGGTTTTATGGTTTTATGGAAACCCGTATAAATATCTGAGACTGTATATATTTTGAATTAATATATTTGTATGGAAATAGGCATAAAACCTGCATAGACCGTGGAATGGTACACATGCATGTTGCCCGAGGATGAGGTCATTACCTTTGTGATTCGATATGTGATCCAATTCGGATGTGTAATTTGTGGTGTCTCTCCCGACGGAAAGACTTTGTTCCCGACGGAAAAATAATGTGACTTCCTTTTTCGCCGGTAGGAAAAGGTTTTGTTCGTAGTTGACCTACTCCATATTTGTTTTAATGAGAACCATTGTAAGGTAATTGAATGAAAACTAATATATTCGAACGTCCTAATATATGTACTAAACTTAAGGATTGCACCCAATATTGCAGGTGGAAAAACATAGCTTGTTCCGTATCTATAGGAGATAGTGTTCATAGATGGTCTAACCTGCTGGCCTAAATTGTGGTTGATATAGCTTAAGATTACCGAAAGTATATATAACCCTTCCTCAAGTTGATCTTTTAGTCTTTGGTTCTCCGATTTCATGCATACTTTGTATTTCTACATGGATTCGTATTCGGACTCTGATTTGAGATTCATAGGTTTATCCACGTATGGGATTTGGGTTAGCTTCGTACATTTGGACATGTAATTTGTTCCGAAAACACATTTTCAATTTATCTGACTTTGTTCTGGCCTTTATTTATTCGCATGTGATTTGAATCCGAATTTCGTTTTGTTCAGTATATGTTTCATATGGATATGATATCAAATCATGATTTGTTATATGATATGATTTGGATTATGACATTTGACTTTGGATTGTGATTTGTTATGAGCTCATTCCGATGGGACTATGATTTGATTTAGATTATGATTTGAATATGAAACTACTCACATGACTTTTGATTTCGGATTTGATTAAGATTTGTGATTTGACCTTTAATATCGGGTTTTCGGATCTGTGATTCGAGGTTTGGTATTGGACTTTTGGATTTATATCTTTTATTTGTTTTGAATGTGTTTAAGGACCCTCCATCTATTTTCGGACATTATTGTTTATTATATATAATATAATACTTGTTGAGCTTTAGTCTCACATTTTATGTTCTTATCCCTTCAGAGTAGAAGGCTTGGATATTTTACAAGAGATTCGACATGATCTGATGCGGCATCATCTATTTTGGTGAGTTTGGTTTTATTTTGGATTTGGATTTGTATGGGCTGTATTTTAGTTATTTTGGCTAGCCAGTTGTAGGCCTTGAGATATATATTAATAGTTGGGTCTGTATAGATGATGGATGTATATGTGTATTTGGATTGGCACCTCTTTTGCAATATTTATGGAGTAGGTCATGTATTATTTTGTTCGGATAGTTGTCTGATGAGGTCTAGTGATGGATTTTGGGCTCTGCTCATTATTAGTCTAGGTTTGATCATAAATAATTAGACAAGCTTTAGTCCAGGTTCATGACACGCATAGAATTTAAACGAGGGAGTTAGGTAAACAATTCTCTTAGAGATTTGTTCTTGGCTTTGTGTGACAAAGTTTGGTGGTTTGATCCCAACAACATGCTTCAATATAGAAGTTTTAAGAATGATCAAGTAAATGATAAACATATTATTTAGAAAGTAGATGTCCAAATAGGTATACCAAACACTTCTCAAGGTGTGTGCAACTTATCTAGCCTTTGTTTAAAAGGGGAATAAGATAAGTTGGATAAAAAGTTGAATATTCACTTGGACAACAAACAGAGGCAATGTTGAGAACACACACAGAGAGAAAGCAGTGTAACAGAGAGGAGGAAGAGGTGATGCTCCTGTTAGGATGTATATTCAAGTTCCAACTTCTAGAAGTCTTCAGTCCATTCTCCAGGTTTCTCATGCGTTCTCTATTACTTGTACTCATCTCTTGTGTTGGATTGTTAGATGTGATGGGTTTTTGTAACTATAATCACCATTGTGAAGCATCTTTACAGAATAGAAGTCTCTTGGTTTTATTTCCTAGTTTAGAAGGATTTTTCATGTAAAAATTATCTATGTTTCCTGTCTTTTCTCGTTCTCATTCTGCTTAATTGCTTCTACAAGTTTGGAAGATAAAAGGGGATTTGTTGAGAAGGATCAAGTAGATGATGAACATGGCATTTATAAAGTAGTTATTCAAATATCAATGCTAATTAGTAAATTTAAATATGCATTGTAGTACCTGATGAGGAGACACTTTTCCCCTCAAGATGCGCAAGTAGCAAGCACAAGGCAGGATCAGGCTCTGCCATTGAGATATTATTAGCTTTACACAGCAACACATGATATTTTGACTCTCGGTGAGACAAAATCACAGTAACAGATTAAAAAAGAAGTAAAAGCGAAAAAAACTTACAACTAGCATAGTGAGTAAGGATCCAACTAATGACATCACCAGACCTGCAAATTAATGAAGAAGACATTGTCAACACCAGAAAGCAGAGATGGTAATAGAAAGTTTCCACAGTCCAAACTTACCAAAAAAGGGGACATAGAGAGCCACCAGTAAGGTGGAGATCACAAGAGCTGTTCTAATGAGAATAGAATACATGAGGGACACGAGATGATGTTGTGATGGTATCAACTCCTCTAGACTCATTGCCACCGGGATCATTGCCAAAGCATATGTAGCCATAATTAAGGACAAACTAATCTTGCACTTTCTTGAATGAAGCAAGTGGGTAAATCAAAAACGGGAAAGTTGGAATGTTGATGATTAGGTGGAGATCACAAAAGCTGTTCTAATGAGAACAGCATACAGATGTTGACAACTCATCTAGACTTATAGCCACAGGGGACATTGTAAGAGCATGGGTAGCCCTAATAAAGGAAAAAGTAATTTTCCGTGCTTTTGAATGAAAAAAGATCATCAATATGTAATATTCGTCAGTTAGTCAAAAGCACCAGAAAATGGGTAAATCAACAAGGGAAAGTTGGATGCTGATGATCATCAAATAGATTATTTCCCACTACTCCGGAATTTCAGGTGTGCAGTTTCAATTAGTTTGTTTTGATTAATAAAGTAAGAGAAGAGTTGTTGGACGGTTGAAGTATGAGTTGGAGGATGGTCAAAGTGCTGGTGGTTTGATTAGAAAGCATAATCTCCAATCATCAGGCCACAGAAGCACCAGGGGAATCCCCATTATACCTTGCTGATCTCCATTTTTTCAGGATTCTAAAACTGATCATTAGTTGGCAAAATCTTTAAAACTACTGTTTTCCACTTCCTTAGATTCCTCTTTGGGAGATTATGAAGTTTGAAGACGAAATCTTTGCTCACTTTACCAGGGCAAAACTGCCCCCCAATTCCCCCCTCCCAAACCCAAAAAAAAGAAAAGAAAAGAAGAGAAAAGAAAAGAAACAGGGAGGGGAAACCTAAGTTAAAAATTTGTCATAATATTGGCACTCTTCTTGGAAGATATGACCAGGAGAAAGGATATTTTGTAAATGGGCTCACAACCTGCAAGACAACAAAAGGAGATTCACGTTAAAAACACCAACTACTAATCCATGCTTCTAAGTGAGAATTGTACAGTGGAGAAGCAGAACTGCAGTAATATTTACTTGAGAAAATCTGTTTTTAACTTGCCCACAATTCTTTCTACTGTTTCTGGAATTAAAATTATCAGGAATTCATTATAAGCAACAAATTCACAAGAGTAAATGTGGCATTTACCCAAATATAATTTTGTTAGTTTTTTAGCTTCTTGCTTCCTTTGAGGTTTACCTGCTAGCTATATTGAATAATCATAGACGTCTTTTCACATGCCAACATTGACCGAGTACTACTAGCGTTGCACCAATATTTGGCGTTAAAGAAATCTCTAAACAAAAACATCGTAACTCCAATTCAGGGTTGATCAGCCTATCTACTTGTGCTAATCTCTTTTTGAAGTTACAAATAACTGGCTACTGCATCTAAATAACTAAAACAAAAAAAAATAAATCATGCAAATAAAAATGCTTGTATACCGTAGTCCACAAGGCAATCTTCGTAGCAACCAAGTCCTGAGGCATGTTGAGGGTGAACTGAGACTGTGTTGATTCACCAAACATCATATATCCCAACACAGCAACTCCAGCATACAATGTAGTACAGATAATGAAACTGCAAGTTTGTATACTGAGTTAGCAATGTTGTTTCAAGGAAATTGATGAGCTATCCATCTACATTACTATTGTTTCTCTAACAATAGAGCAGATACATATTGTGAGACCTAATCCATCTTGCAATTTTCAAGATGACATAGGGAAAGAAATGCTTGAGCTTCCTATGAGAAACAGGCTCCTAGAAAAGACAAGGGACATTGCACTTCAAAGTGGCCAGATGTATTGTCAAAAACCAACGGTGCATTCAAAACCACAAAATCAAACACGCAGCAGTTCAACTTCCCATGCCACAACACCTCTCCAATAAAAGCAAATAAATATGAAAAAGGGTGGATTAGGAATGCCAGTGTCAGCACACGTGAATGATTATAAAAGCATTATATCAAATTCATTAACCAGACCCAAGTTTTCACAATAAGGGAGTTAAGCATTATAATTTTACCTAGTAAGAAGGACAGATGGATACTGTCTTGGTTTTGCCATTGAAGTATAAATGTTTGGAAAGACAGCATGACCTGAATAGCAGTAGCCATAGATACCAATTGCAACAGGAAAAGTTGAGTAGTTTACTGTCAACCCTTTTCCATAAAAGCCAATTTGATCAACGAAGCCAACCCAAAATAAGCACAGGACCACCAGGATTATCGCAACGACTCCACCCGCTGCAGCGAAAGAAATAACAAACCATGAATCTCCACCAGTAACACACCAAGATATTCCATTTGCACATTGACTATATTCAGCTAAGTGGTTGTATGGAAGCGTCATAAATGAGAATATTGGCCAATATTTTAAATATTAAATGATATGTATTGGTATTGGGAGGCCAATACCAACATTTTTCGGTATTGAGATGATATCAAAATAAGTTCCTATATCAATTATATACTAAGGCATATCAGCCGATATACCAAATATTTGGTTAATATATCGGCTGATATGATTCTTAATTTTTTTTTCTTTTGATATATTCAATATTGATACGTCTTGTCAAATTGTCTAATATCTATATGACCATAATAGCTAGCAGACCTAGAGCATGATATTGATCAAAGAGCCCACCTTTGTAGATCACTTATGTTATTATTTAGCATGGCCCAAACAACATTATGAACTACCACAACACAAGGCCTTTAAGCTTTAGAATGTAATGAGATATAGGCTTCCTTAACTGATGCAACCACCAAAGCAATGCCCGACCACCCAAAGTTGATGCCAGCTTGAAGCAACCACATGCTATCAATGTGGCAAGAGCTCAATTATAACCCGCGCTGTCCCACGGCACATGCATCAGTAACAAAAAAGTGGCTCAAGAAAATTGACTGAACTAAGAGTTCCAAGAGCTACTGCTTATCAAGGCCATGATGCCTCACAAAAACAGATTGAAGTTCCCCCTTCCCCTATAAATTACAACATTAGCTTTTATTTTATAGAGTAGTGAAAAAGAGCAAAAAAGGAGTAAGAGCTTCCCTGAGAGTGTGACGATAGTGATAGTCCTCTTGTTGGTAAAAAGGTTCCTATGCAGATCATCAAATTTGATGATCTTCTAATGGTGAGTCGCATCCATGGATAAAAATATCAATATCGGTATTAATCACGGTCATATTAGTATTAGACATATCAAACGATAAATATCGGGATCAGATATATTGAATGAAAAAAATTTCTAAAAATCATAAGTTCACAAATATTAGCCGATATAAAAGGATAATAATATTGTCATGGTATTGAGAAAAATTGGTATTAGGAACCATAATACCAATATATATTAGATGGGTCAATATTTGCATCCATGGTCCCAGCACCTAGGTGAATGATTCTCCATAAGACTATCCAAAGGTGAGTGAATCCTTTTATTAGTGAGTGATTTTTCAAATACTATCTATTGTGTAACCTAAGTAATACAATCTATCCCTTTTATTTTCTTTGTTTATGTTATTTATTGTTTTTAAATTTCTAGTAGTCCCTCATGTTTTTTATCTTGCACCACCAAGATAAGCAATCTATCTGTTTTATTTTCCCTTTTATTGTAATTTCTTGTTTTTAAATTTCTAGTAGTTCCTTATGTATTTTGTTCTGCATCATTAACATACTAGAATGTGGGCATGCATAATTCTACTCGTTACAGCTTTGTGACAATAATTCACCAGGTTTACTATGTCCCTGCAAGAGGCATGTTGTCAGTGTCATTAATATTTCAAAATTCAAGTTGTTTCTATACTTGACTTTATGGTTACCTGGGTGATATAGGCCACTGTCCACTACCCTTATCATCCCCAACTTAATTGTAGTAGTCTTGTCCAGACGTGGGGACAGGCAGAATGAAAAAAGAAAAAAAAGTTCTTTTTCTCCTTTTTACCAAAATGAACCAAATAGTCACATTAAGACAAAAATGTAAGGGAGAAACAGTAAGCAAATTCTGACTTCCTATTCATCAAAATGATGGTGATGCAGAATAGGAAACCACAAATTTCAAACCGTTGGTTGGGTCAATGAATCTGAAAGATATACCTGCTATGAAGTGGATCATTAAAACGAGTTATGCTATATGTGTCGTATCATAATTAGAGGGGCACAAATTGAATTACTAAAACACAAAAACCAAATGTGGTATAGTAAAGCACAAATTCTGAAACTGACTGAAAGAATATATCAAATCTGAGGTAATTATAAAAACAAGGAGGCATGCTATGTCTCTTACCAGATATGTAACTTAAAACACTAAGATCTCGAAGCCAACATGTAGGGAGCACCGTAAGTGTGCTTGCCAATGCAAACAAGTGGTGTGAATCCAACTCATACCCACCCAAATTCAAGTGAGCATTTGGGAAAAGAGACGACAAGTTATCACTCTCCAATATTATGTGCTCCACACAGCAAGCCTAGATAAACAGAGTACCTTGGTCAGTTTATGATGAAGAGCATATCATATATGGAAAATAAAGCACAAAAAAGCTACAGTTCCCACGTTCATATTTCAAACAGCATCAATTTAAGCATATGGAAGTAAAATCAGCAAGCAAAAGTACAATGAACCCTATTGATAGCTCTAACAATACTTCATCATCAACAATTGGTTTTGGAAAATGATACAACTTGAATTGTTAAGAAAAAGTTCTCTGAAAAGCTAATTGTGATTCTTTATAAGTTGCTTTAAATCTTACTAGTAAGTTTTATTTTGGAGTTTTTTTAAAAAAATGACAAAAAAACTTTTGGGAGAAGATACAAATTACAGGTTTTTTCCCAAGAAAAATACTAATTCAAAATCAGGAACAAACACCCCCCTTAATCCTTCCAGTTGAAACCAAACTTGAGATGGCTGAATCCTATTATCAGCTATATTATTGCTAGAAGAGCAGACTTTGTGCTGCATTACGTGGACAAGGGTGGAAACAGGAAAAATCAGAGCAGAAGCCAAAGAGCTGCTGTTGATGAATAGATTGTTTTAATGGCTAGTAGGAAAGTTGAATGGCATATTTTGAGCTAGTAAAGGAAACCAAGTACAACAAAGATGAATAGAATTAGAGAATCCATGTAGTTGACCATGATTAGCAGTAACGTTGAGGAATTGGGAATCTGGACATGGGACCGTCTTTTGTCCCAGCCTCACAATAGGTCTTCTGCAATTGAACCCTCCTGCCGAAGCTTATTAAATCATTTAACTTAGTCTTATAGTCATCCAGGCTTCAATGAATTAAACTTTTCAAAACTTTTTTATCAAGCAAAATGAAATAGTTAGTTGTTATGGATGAACTTACAAAGAATGTTTAAAAAGAGGTTTCTTTATGTATATTATTTGCAGAAGATATTGTTTTAATTTATGAAAGTACATTGAGTATAGAACTAATAGCATGTTGGAGTGAGGCTCTTGAATCTAAAGGTTTAAGACATACAGAAGTAAAACAAACATGTAAAGTGAAATTTTAGTGAACAAATTATAATTACTCAACAAGATTTTCGTAAAATAATAGATTTTGTTACATTGGATATATAATTCATGAAAATCAAGAGGCTAATGATGACCTAACACATAAGATTATTGTAGGTTGGTTAAAATGGATAAATATATCGGGAGTGTTTGTGATTAAAATATTTATCTAAAACTTTTAAGAAAATTTTATAAGACACCTATTAGATTCGGTATACTCTATAAATCAAAACATTAGGCTATCAAACATCATGTACAAAAATGAGCATTTTAGTGACAAGAATGTCAAGATGGATGAATTCATCCACAAAAGAATGACGACGTCTATAAACATTTAGAAATTATATCTATAAAATATAAAATAAGAAAGGACATCTAAGGCAATTAGAATGTCAAATAAAATCCCTGTAAAGAAAAGACATTAATTGTGGTTGGAAAATAAGTTAAGAACAATTATACCTTGAAAAATTTGAAGTGGAATGATAAAATTACTTAAAATTACTTCTATTCTTAGAAGATATTGTACTAAATTAAATAAAATGGTAAAAGTAGGGTCACATAGCCAACTATGCTTAGTGAAGTAAAGGCTTTGTCATGGTTGTAGCTTAACTACATCATGCCAGCATCATGCCGCAGATTGGTGTCTCCCTAGTCAACTTCATGTCCCACTCTTTCTCGAAGACAGGAAGTTGATTATATTCCTAACGCCTTGGATGCCTAAAATTTTTTGTGTTCCCACAACATGAGGGAAAAAAAAAGAATTCACATTTGAAAGGCACATGGACTTACATATAGTTCCATGTATAAGACTATCTGCAACCACATAAAGATAGTGAGTGTTAGCAACCAACATATAAATAAAATTTAAAAAAAAAAAAATCAGACTCAATCATTCAGCCCACGAAAAAGAGCATATTCCAATGGGCCACATCAAAGATGCTCCTCATTCTGTGATGCCAAAATAGTTTTCTTAGAAACAGCAAACAATAAATTCAAACAAAGATGAACATTTTTCCCTGCTTAATTCATCATCAGACAAATCAGTTTTCCTTTTTTTTTTTTTTTTTTATAACCACCGCAAACGGCTTATTTTTTTCCCTGGAAAATTGTGGAATGTGAATTTAAGCACTGCCCATTGTGTTTTAAGCTTACCACTGAATCTTAAATAACTTGAATCAGTTGGCATCCCAGTTGCTATGATTCTATTACTACCCATATATATAGCAGATAATCTAAATTTGAAGCAGTTGATGTAAAGAAAGGAACCACTTTTATATTCTTGTCAAAGTTCTAAACAGCTCATTCGTCTTGCAGAAACAAAACTTGCTTAAAAGCATTAATTATACCAACATGTCCAGCACCAGCACCAGCACCTCATCTCAAAAAAAAAAAAAATGAAATTAGAATTTGAAAGCAGCAGGAGGCCATTTGAAGCTGACCGGCTGCCTGTAGCTGCGGTTTAAAACTTCACAGGGAGCCTGATACCAAACTCCTATTAACCATAGATTTAGCTTGTCATTGTTCCCCACGACAGTAAAAGTACAGTTCGGCTGTTAACACAGCATCTCCTCATTGAAATGCATTATTTTATTTCCTAAACACAATTATTTATTTACAATGCAAGCAAGATTCTTCATGTGCTCCGTGCAAGCCAAAGATTAAAGAAGCCAAAGATAGCAAGACATACCGAAATAGCTAATCGTCCAATTTTTCCAAATGCAGCTTGGCCAATATCTGGGTAGGTTTCTATCTCAGGTGCACTATCTGAACAGAAACGCAAGAGGATTCCAGTGTAGAATGAAAGCAAAGCAAAGATAAACAGTATAGACAGGCTAAGCCATCCTCCTTCCTTTATAGCATAAGGCGTCGAAAGAAGTCCAACTCCACACAAGACATTAATGCCTGGTTAACATCATCACCATATAATTTTTAATTCGAGCTGTAAAAGGTATAACTCTTGGGTTTTTTTAGGACGGGGGCATAGCTGCATTAGGATACATATTTCCTATGTGAGAGGTATGGCTTCTATTCACTAAGAGATTTCTACATTTTTTTTTTTTTTCTTTTTCGTAAGAATCTGAAGTGTGATGCTTCATCATTTGTCTATTTTGATAAAATTTAGTATCAGCCATGTTTCCTCAATCCTTCTCACAAGATCATGTTTCTGCCTATATT
>BSYO01000010.1:7739652-7761515 GCA_033239525.1 Nepenthes gracilis
ATAGATAAGCAATAATACCCGGCCCAGGTCGAAATAATGGTTGATCTGGCTTAAAGTTATAGAAAGTATGTTTAACCCTTCCTTAAATTAATCTTTAAACCTTGATACTACGATTTTATACTTGCTTTATATTCCTAAATGGATTTTGATGGGTAAATAATGGGCTGGCCCAGAAGAATGGTCAGCGAAGCCCAAGAAGGCTAGTCAGCATTTTTGACGACCCCACGATGAAAGGCGGACCCAAGAGGAGGAAAGCGAGGCGGTCAGCCAATGTTGGCCGTCTTTAAACTAACTTTGATTGGGCACAGAGGCTTTCTTCTGATGATTGGCATTCTGTTAAATTACCTACCATATTATCGATTGATCGCATTGGCCTCCCCGAGGGTGGCGGCACGGCGCCAGTCGGCCAACTCGAGGCGTTGGCGTCTGCGCCCAATACATGGGCCCAAATAGCGCCTCTCAGATGATGGCACAGCTCCGTTTGGGCCCACTATTCATCCAGACGACCAACCACGATCCTCGAACGAGGATATTCGCGATCTCTAAAAAGCATTATCAACAAGATTGGCGCCCTTGACAGAAAGCGCCGAGATCTTCCCAATTCTTTACCCAAGGTACTCAACTGTGAATATGCGGAGGAAAGAAAACTTGGAAAATGGTGGCCAGCCTCGGAAAACAATCATCACATCTTGGCAACATGTATCAACCTCGAAAGGAAGGCGGATCACGGGGCGATCACTCCTTCCAAAGAAGGAGGATCGCCATCTTTACCATAAAAAAGGCACAGGTTCCGCATCCGGAGAGGCAGCTCTCATCCAAAGCTTTCATACGTACTCTCTTCCGGACTTACGACAAAAAAAGAAAAGGCTTTCTTCCATACTTAACACGGTTTCGCTTCCTAGAACCCTCTTTTGAATTGCGTATACTTTGGGGGCGATTGGCGGCTCATGTGGCTTGCCTTCACCGCCGCCTTCGTTCTCTAAAAAACCCTAAGGCAACCAAGCATACCCTGTGCCGTTTCTTGCCTTCCCACCATCCCAATTTAGAAAGACCTCGCGTCTCTTACATCCTGGAATCAAACACTCAAGCTCTCTCTCTACTTTTCAACCTTCCTTTGAAGACCATTTCTGAAATTTGGCGTGTGTTTGTTGGGGTAATCCTTCCGCTGTAGATACGCCCGACCTCTTGCTCGTTTAGTGGTGTGCGGGATTAAAATGCTCGGTGACCTGAGCCGGGTTGTGCATCAAGGAAGAAGGCAAGATGCATTCAAAGTGGGATCGGGTATCATGATTTGTATTTGAAGTCTAATTTGGACTCTAATCGAGATCGCCATGTAGATGGGATTTGGTATGTCTCGTACATCTAATATGTGATTTTATTTCAAAACCTGTTTGATTCTATTTATATAGTTTCGTTCCGAACTCTGATTCTGTTTATTTGATTTTAATTCGGATTTTGTTATCCATATATCTAATTCTGATCATCTGATTTTATTTTTCTGATTTTGCTCCGGATCACTTTTATTTAGTATATATCCCGAGGGACTATGTGTAACATCTCAGATCTCTATTGGATTTTAAGAAAAAAGAAAAATGAATTATTATTATTATTATTATAAATATTAATATATGTAATATTATATATATATATATAGAAGATGGGCAGCACAGCCGAGGAAGAAAAAGAAAGAAAGAATGAAAAGAAAAGGGAACGGGAAAGAAGAAGGGGAAAGAGAAGAGAGAGGGAAGGGCGGTGCAAGGAGCCATAGCGGCCACCGTCGTTGGAGGAGACAATGCCAAGATCAGAAGCCGACAAAGCCCTCTCCATGTTTCACCCTCCATTTTGTGCATTGGTGTGAGTGGAAGGAGAAGATGCGAGCCGAACAATGGAGCCACTGCCGTCACTGGAAGATATGCATGATATTGAGGCAAGCAAATCCTTCCTTTTCTTTGTTGATGCCGATTTTGTGTTTGCATGTGCCAATTTTCTGCCAGAGAGAGAAAGAGGAGGTGCAATGGAGGTGCGAAGGAGGGAAGAAAAGAAGAGAAAGGAGAGAGTGTGAGAGAAAGAGCTGTGTGGCAGTGTTGTGTAGCTGGTTGGCGGCAACCGTGGGAGGCAACAAAGGTGGCGGAGCACACGGATAGTTGGTGCGGCCAAGAGAGAAGTGGTGCGGGAAGGCATGGCAAAGAGGAGGAGGTAGGAAGGAGAGAGAAAGGACATGCTGGCAGCAAAGAGAAAGCTCGACTTGGGCATCTCGGAGCATCCTTTTGTCAGACCTACTTGGTATATAATCAAGGCAAGTATCCTCTCGTCCTTGACTTCAGTTATGAAGGCGATTCTTTCAGTAGTGAGGAATGTCTTCAATTTCGAGTGATTAGTAGATACATGGTATCTGATTGGCCAAGAAGGTTTTAAGCATATTGCTGCATGACCGCCTCCCTTTTGGATAAATGGGCACCCGAAATCTCGGGTACACCGTGGATTTCATTGTTCAGGACTTTCTTTGCTAGCCTCAAAGTTCAAACGCCCTTTGAGCCAAGAAGGATTAGTGCGAAGGGGCACTTTGTAGGCCTCTAGAATCTTTGACTGTAGATGGCCTCCCTTCGAGTCAATCTTCTTTCCACTTAAGCTTCTCCTTAGGATTGATGCTTGTGAGTGGAGGATAGCCGCTTTGTGTGTTTTGCCCTCAACTTTGGCGTACAGAGACTTTAACATCTCTAACATGTCGTTGATATGTGCCACCAAGGCTTCAACGTTAGGATCTTCTAGTAAGCGAGTATCCCTGTGGCTACCCTCTTCTGGGTTGAAATCATGAGGTGTGATATCCTTCGATGACTAGCTTACCAGGCATTGTGCCTGTGTATTTAACATTTTGCTTTATCGAAAATGTAAATCGCTTTCAAGTGGGTAAAATCTTGATTAGGTAAAAACAAATAACTTAACCATATTTCCCACAGACGGTGTCAATGATGCGCACTTAGGATCTAGATAATTCATCTGAATAAAATTAGATCAGACCTGCAAACCTTTTATTCCTAATCCTGCACACTATAACAGTTAATAAGAAATTAAAGGCTACGAGACTCACTTCCCGAAATATCCTTTAATGTTCAAGTCAAGAGCCTTTCTATGAAAATGAAAAATTATTAGAGAATTTGGGATGAAAGATTGTGAAAGAATTTCTAGGATTGGAGGGCTTGGCTCTACACTCATGTTTTTTCTTCTCGATTTGAGATTCCCTTTTGACTACACCTGTGTTTTTTCATCTGGATTTGGGATTCCCTTTTGACTAAGGGAATGATGTGTGTTTATAATATTGTTGTCAATCGGTGCGTCTTTCTAAAATTGATATGATTGTACATTACTTGAAGTGTTACGCTAATGGGAGACACAACTGTTGCACGAGCTTGTAATCATCCCAAGTTTAATACTAATCATTTAATGGCTTGAACTGTCTATTTAATATGACTGTTCATCCTTCGATTCATATAATTATTTATCAGGATATAATGCCTAGTTTAATTCCCCACCGGGACATTTGATGCCTCTATCTTTTGTATTTTTCGCAATCCAGCCATTCAAATTTTCAATGTGTCGGGTATCCAGACTCGTTCCTAATCCTTTTTTATTCTAGGTCTAACAATTTGATTGTTTCATATTCCTTCACAAGTCTACAATCCAAGGGCCTCGTATTTTATCAAGTCAAGTCATTCTTATTTTAGACCGAACCCAACATTTTACTTTCTTTTTTTTGTCGCCGGGGGAGGGGGGGGGAGGGGATTCCACAAAATCCAGCATCAACAAACCATGATTCCTTTTTGAGGCGCAGTGTTCCTGGAGATCACTCCATGAAATCCACCATGAAATCTTTTAAATATCAGAATATGCTAAATTTCCCCAATTTCTCCGGAACAAACCACACAAAAATCTTCATTTCTGTGGTTTTCCTACTCATAATTTTAACAGTTCCACTTTTTTGAAGTTCTAGTCAGTTAATAATGAAACCAAACGCGTTGAAAATTGTCTAAATATATGGAAACTATATTTAGAAATCGTCGTAATTCAAACAATAAAAAAATGGATATTCCAAGGAAGTCAAATCAGCAAGATTTACTTAACAAAATTTTTTTACTTACCCAAAAGAAAAAGACAAAAGAGCGACAACAGAAAAAAATCAATAGAATGAAACCTGTAAGTTTGAGGCCATGAAGTTTGGTATGAATTTCGTTTGCTCTGCAGTCCATCCCTCATCGAAGAACGGGTTGAATCTGAATCGTTCTCGCCATTTTCATCATTGTTATCGCTCTCACCATCTTCATCATTGTTATCGGTCCCACTATCTTCATCTTTGTTCGAGAACTTTTCTTCATCCTCTTCATCACTTTCAATGTAAAACCTTTGCTCAGACACCGAATTCTTCATCTCTCTCTGAACTATTTCTTCCCTAAAATCCCAATATAAAACCACCAGTAAAGGTAGAATTGATTAGACCAAAAAAACACACACACACACAACTGGCGTAGTTCTAATTTCCACAGAATTTCCAAAAAAAAATAAGGCAAAGCAGCAGCTGACTGGATCTGAGGCCTCCCAAATTAGCCAAATGGACAAATATTTGTAATTTTACTATAAATAATCTTGTGGAGCACATTTTGGGGGAAAAAAACAAGAATCACCTACCATATCAGCTTACTAGCAGCAAAATCTTTCCTTCTGTTTTTTTTTTTTTTTTTAACAGGACTTTCAGCCAAATGGACAAATATTATGTAGTTTTGCTGAAAATAAGTTTCTGAAGCACATTTGGGAAAAAAAAAAACTATTTAGTCAGACTAGCAATGCAAAATAGCAACTTTTCTTCCTAAGATGATTCATACGGCAAAAGCTTCTTGGATCCAATTGAATGCAGCCTTGGGCAGTTCAGAACGGATATCCAACAGGTGAGGAAAGAAGCCAAAAAAGTCGACGGGCAGAAAATGAAAAAGATTAGCTGAGTGAAATGTCTAGGAACGAAAAAAAGAGCAACTTTCTTAAGTTAAATTTCCAGTTGGGAAAGTAGTTCACCTTTGTCACCGTAGAAAGACTGTGTGTGTGTGTGTGTGTGTGTGTGTGAGAGTGTGTGAGTGTGTGCGTGTGTGGTGCACTGAGCAAATACGTGTCATCAATCTCGCTTGTTGCCGAGTAATGCCGTCCCGTCGCAGGTCGCTCTCTTCCTCGATCTTTATTTACGGTTGTGCCACTGAAGAGCAAATCGCGATGGAGGATGATACAGTTGAAAACCGCGGAGGAAACTATTATTTAATTCTCTCACTTTTTCATTTTTTTTATTTTTTATTTTAAAATTTTATTTTAATATTAATTTTACACGAGCTAAAATTTATTAAATTTTTAATTTAAATTTTGCTTATTCTCACGTACTACAAAGTAGGACGCTCTACTTAAAATTGCCAACACCCGTTTCTTCTTCTTAAAACTTAAATTTCAAAAATTATAATTTTGATATGAGATAAAATTTGTTTGTTAAGAATTGATGCATACTTGTGATCAAAATAATTATTTGAGTCGAGCTAAGTCAAATTTTTGAACATTTAAATTTGAATTTTACACAGTTAACAAAAGGTAAGGGGATTGAGACTTACTTCTAAACATATCATCCACCACTTAAATTAGAAAATTTTTATAAAAATAAATGATAATAAAGATTTGAGAATGAGGGTAAGTGAGAGAATGTTAGGATTTGAGGGATTGGCTCTACCATGTTTCTAAATATGGGTTATTGTATGTATTAAAGTGCCTCCTGATTTCACTTGTGAGTTCGGTCTCCATCTACCAATAAATTAATCACCGTAAGCGTGACGAGCAAACAAAGGTCGCAAAAATTGTGGGGGCTAGCTCTGAATTTATTCTTTATCTCAATCATAAATCTTTTTAGAAGGAAAGAAAGATAGAGAATGAAATGTGCAGTGATGCATGAGTGATGGGAATGAGAATGATGACGGAGGTCCTAAATTCGGTGTTTGTGCTCGTCGGGGAGTGGCTTACGAATGATATCAGAGGGCTTGGCTTCAGTGGGCGTGCTTGGTGGGGAGTGACTTACAAACGGTGTTGGAGGGCTTGGATCCGATGAATGCACTTGGCAGGAAGTGGGTTTTTATAGAGGGAGAGAATGAGAGCATTTTGTTTCGTTTGGTTAATCGAGAATAAGGATTGTTCTCTCTAGGCAAGTGGTGGCCAGAATCATCCTCCTTTTTTCTCTCAAAGGTGTTTTGCATCCTTCTACATCTGTGCCTAACAATTCAGTGCTCTATTTGAAAAGATTTGGCGTGATTTTTCTGACTTAGTGATTCTCTGTGGTGGTGTTCCCTATAATAATGGCTCATTGATCAGCTTTTTTTTACTATAAATGGAGGGCTTGTTGCGCTTCGCTTCAGCAACCATTTTTCTACTGGCTGAAGGATGTGAGAGGCTAGAGTGGGCATGGAGCCTGCACTGCCACCAGCCAAGATCGGATAGAGCTCTGAGAGATTTTAAGAAACATTTACAGTCTGGCATGATTTTCCTACTTGGGTTGTTTTCTTACCATAATAAGGGTAGTCCAGTCACAGGGTCAACATTATCTTCCTCCTCTTGCTGACATTCAGTTGTCCAATACTGGAGGAACTTTGAATAGTAGGGGCTCCAAGCCATCGACTTGCTCTCAAGCCCAGGAAGAGTGCCGCCGCTTTCAGTTCCCTCTAGCGTGGTTGCTTCCAAATGTGTTGGAAGAGGTACTTCCATAGTCTACTTGGTATAGGGCTGCCATCGCCGTGTTGGGTCTTACTTAGTTCCATCGGCTATGACTGATCTCCATAGAAGATCTCCGGAAGGGGGAGCGTCCCGTGCGAGGGTGTGGTGCCTTGCTCCCCTCTTCGCAAGGAAATGGCTTTCCATTCATCTCCCTCCGCGTCCGGTCTACAGTCAGGATAATCAATGGAAAGATAGTTCATGGGAAGACAGCTGCATTTTGTAGTTTTGTCATGCATCACTTCCCTAAAATTATTTAAGTGAATGCTACCAAGTCGTCGCTCTATATATTTGTTCTTTATTGTTACCTTGTACATCTACTAATGTAAGTATTGTACTTTGTGAAAGAAAATAATAAATAGAACTACCAGACATTTTTCTATCTTCATCATGTGGCTCTGATAGTTTTACGTAATTTGAATGATCAGAATCTTCTAATGCTGCTTTTGACTGCTCGATCCTCGTCAGTTTGACGGTGTGACCCTACCAGCAACTCGGTCTTCTAGTGGTTCGACTTGCGGCAGCTTCTCCTGTTTCTTGGTCGAGATGCAGCTGATCAAACCAACCTCAAGTCTGTTAGGGCCTTACACCATCAGTTTGTGATTTGGGAAGGTGATGTGCCGAGGACGACGATAGTCTACTACATCATCGTCATTTGTGTGATTGAAGTGCGAGAGCGTTGCATGGCGATGGGATAGGACACGTTGCATCGTGCGTCGTGATAGCGGTAGCGAAAAGACACGTCCTTCATTGCCTTTCAAACAATATTGTTGCAGGTTTGGGTGTTGGCTATTTAAGCCTTAATCGCCTCAACCGTTTTCTTCATCGCTTCAGGCGTCGATGACGTCTCCCCGATCCCCTGGACCTTTCTTCTTTCCTTCTCACCGATTTCTGCTCTAGCCTTTAAATGGCTAACGAAGGCTTCATTAACATTCCCAACTTGCTGTCATGGCCAGCGGGATTGTCATATTCCCCTAAATATGCGTCTTCAGCCAAGGAGGTAAGCTCCAACGAGGAGATGTTGGAGAAGTCGGAGCAGAAGACTTGGTAGGTGGACGGCCGCTAAGGAGGAGTGTCATTTGGAGACGTTGATTCTTGGACCCCTAGGGTTTTTGAGGGAACCCCTTGGTTTCGAGTTTGTCGGGTCTTCCTACCAGGTATGTTCATTCTCTTGGAGATTGCACATATATCCGCATGTATGTTTTTCCGTTGTGGCTTCTAGCTGACCACTCTTTTCTGCTTGACAACTACAGAGGGTGCCCAGTTGGAGGAAGTAAGTTGTGTGCTTGCGAGGGGATGAGATTGCTCACTTGCTGCACTCGCATACCGATTAGGTCACCGATGAGACGAAACACCGTGTCATTTGCTTTATAGGAATTGGCCCCGGTATTGGAGGGGCGAATCTGGGATGGCATTTGCTTTATAGGAGAATCGTTTCTATGGCGGATCCAGACTTTCCTGTTGTCTTTCTAGACATGTGGAATGCTAGAGCTAGCTGCCATGTTGAGTTGATCAAATACCCGAAGCTGGATGGTAGAAGGTCTGCGCCACGTCCTCCAGGGGGCCTCGGCCATAGGATGGCACCCCTACTAGGCTGTAGTAGTGTTTTTTGCATTTCAAGGCCGATACATGCCGTTGTGATGTACATTCCAAATTCTCCAATGAAACACGCTGAATCATTTCGAATATTGTCACATGTCATGTGGTTTAAGTATTCGAGTGTTGCTCTCTATTTCTTATAGACCGTTAAGTTGGGTCATGCGGACCTCCAGTGGCTCGTTCATCTGGCGATCCAGGCTCGCAACAATTTGTCCCAAATACGGGCTCGGGACAAGGGCTAATCATATCTACTTCAGGCTTGCCAAGGGCAGCGCGTCCCCAGTATACCACTTTGGGAAATAGGGTGTTGGGTTCTTAGAACCTGCGCACAATTTTACCGATTGGTTGACCCAAATCTGTCAAGCCATTATTACTGAACATTAGGGTCAGCCATCTGTGTAGGGTGGCACAGTGTCAGACGGTCATTTTTTACAATGTTTGGTTGACATCCTATGGCATCTCCATGGTGCGGCATGTGTCGAGGTCATTATGGGGCGTGCCTCTTTGATTCACCCACACGATGTTGTTTCAGTATAGGTGAAGGCTTATTTAAACTTTGGGCCTTTACCATTTCCTGCACCATCCCTTCTCAATTCAAGTTGCTTTGCTTCTGCGATCTCTTCTTACTTTTTTGTTTATGGCTTCCAAGAGCATTTACACAATCTAGTTCACTCTCACAGCCTGGCACGTTGAAGCCCTATTTGCTTGGTACAAGATTTCGAGTACCATGGAGTTCCAGCTGCCAGGAGTGGATAATAGAGCATGCTCCCCTCCGGAGGTGTGCATCATGACTTATGAGTCCCATCTGAAGGGACGACTTCAATTTCTAGTTGCGCCAGAGCTATACGAGATCCTCAAGGCTTTGGGAGTCCTAGTGGTGAGTCTACAGCCTAACGCTGTCTAGTACCTAGTCTCCATGTGTGTCTTTGCCCGTCACTACGGTCACAAGTTTAGCATCAAATTGGTGAAGGTGATCTTTCACATTAACTAGAGCGTAGGCTAGATTTTAATGTCCCCATGCCTGGAGTTCCACTTCTGATAGGCGAATCTGGACTCAACCAAGAAGTAGAAAGACCAATACTTTTATAAAGGAAATCCCTCTGAGTGGGCCTCCTCGAATGAATGGGGCTACATCTAGGCTTTTCTCGTTATTGCTATAGCAGCATGGGAGAAGGACCGAGAGAAGCTGCTGATGAATCTTATTCAAGCACATGTCGATACCTTCCGCTGGTGAAGGTACTTATAATCTAACAGCCAATCTGTGTATCCTTATAGATTTGGTGTGACTATTTGAGGCATTACACTAATTGAAGACCCAACCATTACACGAGTTTGCAACTGCTCAGATTTTATTAATCGTCATTTAGTAGATGTAACTGCTCATTTAATACGACAATTTATCTTTTGATCCATGCAATTATTTGTTAGAATTTAATGGCTGGTTTAATCCTCTACTAGAGCATTAGCTACTTCGGCCTTTTGTATTCTTAGTAATTCAGCCATTTGATTGTTCTGCGGCTTGGATATCCACTTGGATTCCTAATTCTCTTTCACTCCAAATTTAATAATTTGATTTTTTTATTTTCCTCTATGAGCTTGCCATTTTTGGATCCTAAATTTCATCATGTCGGGTCAATTTTATTTAAAATTATACCCAATAAAAGGAATAAATAACAAAATATTTAGTATTTTTAATAATAACAATAGTAATTGTAATATTAATTACTATTACAATGATGAGTCCAACATGGCGGAATCAGAACCAATGAAGCCCAAGCGGAAGAAAATGGACACGACCAATAGATGGGTTTCTAGATAGGCGGCACCCATAAAAGATTTGGGCGTAAGGACCCAGGCGCCGTGACATGCGCCCAATCAGCTTTGCCCGCTCCCATATAGATTGACCATAGGATCACCCAAGGCGTCGGCTCGGGGAATGTCAGCTTGATAAGAATAAAGTCAGCGTTAATGAAGTTATACATGTCGACCGGCTGGCGTTCAGCCAATCCTAATGAAGTCATACAAGCTTTCTCGCCAAGCCACACAGCATTTACGGTCCGCCGCGTCACTACAACGTGACATCTGACATTTCTAGCCTTTGCTAGCGCTCGGTGGCCGACAAAATCTCGACAAGCCACTTGTCGGAGATTCCGACGCCCAAAAGCCTCCCTTATAGTGCCTACAAATATTTTCTCCATCAGCAGAGAAGAGGACCCCGGAACCCCACTTCCAAACAAGGCCTAAGTGGTGACTTGAGATCTAGAAAATGGATCCTAACACCCAACCGCTCAAAAGAAATGAGGAGAAAGAGCTAACTCTCCTCCCTCGAACCACAACCACAATACAGTGACAATAGTGAGCCACTACTAGCAGTACAAGAAGGGAAGCGTAGGCCTCCTCCGAGCATCCCACACACTCCTTGCATCCTAGCATCCCTGCATTTTCCATCATATTTATTTCTACGCGTGTATTTTTCTAACTCTTGGAAAATATTTCTGACTTTAGCGTTAGAATTTTTACGGTGTGAGAACATCTTCTCATCCTCTGATTTCTTATTTGTAATTTGTAGTGCACAGGGCCCACGTTGAGAGATACGGAGACCGGACCAGTTCGTGAACCACCCTAGTTGAGGAATCTGAAGGTTCCTTAATCGGCATGAGAAGCCAGACCCAGTGATGTATCATTGGCGCCATTTGTGGGAATGACGAAAAAGTTTAACTACCCGTCTCAACATTCACTCTCCCACCCAGAAGATGGTCAACACTAAAGCGCGAGGCAAAGCGCGCGTGAGACAACTGCTACTGGCAAACAACCCCTCTTTGGGTATCCATGGAGCAACTTTGACTGGCAGGCCTAATGTGCGCCAGCCATCCTGACATGGATGATATGGAAGCGAAGCTTCAGGCACTATGTGCTTGAGTTGAAGCATAGTGGATGGGATTCTCTCCCCCGAGACCCCAGGAGTCAACCTCCACGTGGAGGAAACATGGGGCGAGGGGCATCCAAATCAAACGGCCGAGGCTTGCGGCGCGAGGCCTAGGTGGCCTTTTCAAGGAAAGCAATATTGGCGTGATGACTCTGCAGTTCCCAATGCATTAAATGCATAGAGGCAATTTGATTGACGTAGCCTCTATCGGCGATTCTCAGCCACCCGAGATAGAAAACAAACATGAGCCCTCCTTTGGCTCCCACGGGGCCATCTGCCCAGGCCGGTCCAAACACATAAGGCTTGAGGGATGGACACCGGCGAAAGCAATCAAAAGTGCTCGGCATTCGAAGTATACAAATGATTAAGCTTGTATGGCGGCAAGAGGGTCATACAACCCTAGAGTCGTACCGTGCGAATAGTAAAAAGAAAATTCAATGGCATAAGAGACAAAGGCAAATATCAACGCTTTTATTCATTGAAGTATTCTTTACAAGATATAAGACTTATACAAACACGAGTACAAAAAGAAGAAGAAATAAAGCAAAATATAAAGGTAGAAGAACGGGCGCTCGTAGGAAGGCTCAATCTCCGAAAGCATAGATGCACATCCAGTCATCTCATTCGGTGGCATCTACCTCGCATTGATTCCTCATCCTATCGGGGTGAGTGGATGCGATCCCTTGCTGCTGGTGAGACAGGCTGCGCCTGAAAGGGCGTCCATCGAGAGTCATCCACCAGAGCTGCGATGCGCCAGGCTAGCGGCCTAATGGAAATCCGGAATATGCCTCCTCTAGCTAAGCCCAGAGGACGACTAGCAGCAAGAAGAGCCGGCGGAGGCATGCTTTCTGGGGAACGGAGACTCCCAAATCATAATGTTGGACTCACGACACCCCCCCTTATAGCCAAGAACCCTAGCTAGACGGAGAGAAGGTACATGACAATTAAAGTGGCCGAGCCACCCTCATAATGATGAGGAAATCTCTGCAAGAGGAGCGCGACGTCAGGCTTTAAAAGCGGTTGCAAGTCTCCCAAAGATCTATCTGATTCCCTTACAGAACTCTACAAAACGTAAGACCAGCCAAGGACTCTGCATTACTTCACCGATGAAGGAACGAGTTTGGATCACCTAAGCATGGGAACCCCCTAATTTATAGCCACATAGAAGACCCTGCCCGAGCTCCCCGAAGGTCGCTACTGACCATTGTCAATCGAAAAAATAGGAAAAGCCATTAATGCAAAGCCCGATTCCAGCGTTGTGAATCTTTCCCAGCCAGGCACCGAATCCTTTGTAGTGCCTCTAAAAGGCTGCGTATTCGCATGGGGAAGGCGACGCCCACGAGAATCGGAGGTTGGTGCATCTCGAGAAGGTTTGCCATCTGGCGGTACCCGATCCGACATGCCAGGCCCTCGACTATGGGCGACCCCAAGCATGGAGAGCCGATGATGGGTCTAACATGAATTTGAATCAAAACAATGAAGCCTAAATAAAGAGAACATGCAGGCGGCCGTGCAGATGGGCCCAACCGTGGTGGCACCTAAAAAGATTTGGGTGCGAGGCCCTCAGGCGCCTCTAATACACTGATCAACCGCTGCGCTTTTGCGAGGTAACCGCGGACTACCCGGTAGCATGAGGAGTCGGCTCGAGGTTGTCAGCGAGAGATAAGGCCCGACATTGGCGCAGTCGCGACATCGTCGCCCCGACATCCGTTTAACTTGATCCAAATGAAGTCATACAAGCCTGTGCCGGCCACACCAAATGACGGTTCGCACGCCACCTGGCGGCAATTGACACTTGCTGGCCGCCCCACCGTCTTTCTCGGACTAAAGAAAGAATCCGTGGTCAAGTCTCCGGAGATCCCGTGCTTTCAAAAGCCACCATGGAAAGCCTCTGAAATACCTTCTCCATCAACAGAGAAGAGGACCTCAGAACCCCACTTCCAAAAAAGGCCTAAGTAGTGACTTAGGATCTAGAAAAAAGATCCTAACACTCACCGCTAAAAAAGCGATGAGAAAGAACCAGCTCTCTTTCCTCAACCACTGCTACAATACGGTAATAATAGTAAGCCACTGTAGAGTGCAAGAAGGGGGATGAGCCTCACGAGCATCCCAAACACTCATTTGCATTCCAACGTAGTATATTTTAAATTCTGACTCAGCGTGTCACATCTTTTCGATCAAAGGAAAGATTTCGATTTGGCCTTGGAGTATTTATGGTGGGAGAGCATTTAAATCGTTCTTTAACACTCTTATTTGTGTCTCATGATGCTCTGAGTTCGGAGTTGAGGCGTAAAAATGGGACCTGTTTGTTATCCGCCCTCTTGGGAATGCAAAGGCCTCTAATCCGTACGCAAAAGTCGGACTACGGACACGTATTTATTGTTATAAAATTATCAGAATTTTTTTATACAATTGTATTTTCAATTTTTTAAAGTAAATTTATAATATTTTTAAATTATTTTTAGATATATTTCACTTTTATTATTATGTGATGTGAAAACTTAAAATTAGAAACTCAATTTGGTTTGCTTATATTTATATAGTTTTTTGACGACATACATATGATTAATTTATTCTAAAATTTTACTAATAGATTATTTAGAATACTAATGTATCTAAATTAAATTAATTTTGTAATTGCATTTAATTTAGAAAAAAATTATTTTTTACTCAATAAATTTTACTAGTCAAATCTTTTCCGTCAAATTTAGGTACCACACCAATGATTTTCTGGACAGGCTCCGCCTTTTCAACGTGGTCGTCCCCGCGTGCATTTATTGGAATACGGATGAAATGTGTGATCGCACATGGCTCGCTCATTTAGATAGTTACGCCACGATTTTTGAAATTTTTATTAGTTAAAATTTGATTGTGTTATAATAATATATTTTAGATTAGACACTCTTCAACAATTATTTGATTCTTGTTTGGTTCAGTATTATTATTAGGTATGTATTATTAGCATTATTTATAAAAAACGTGTTTAGATTATTTATTTTTATTTAATTAAGATTTTAATTGGTTGAAAACAATTCACATTTTTAACAAAATAGAATGATAAATACATAAATACAATGTCAACCAAGCCAACTATTAATGGATGTCGCATCCCATGGCCTCGATCCAAATGAGGGTAGCCATGGAGATGCTCACTTGCCGACGAATTTGGATGTTGAAGCTATGGCGGCATAGATTAACGGTATCTCAAAAATATTGAAGTCTCTATGGGATAAGATCAATGGAAAATCAAACAGAGCGGTTGCCCTCAACTCAGAAGCCTCCACCTTAAAGGAAAGATTGAGAGAAAAAAATATTATTTTAAAGGAAGCCCTTCAATAGCTCAAGATTCCTATTGCTCTCTGGGCTTCCCCTTATACTAACCCTTCTTGGCTTGAAGGATGCTTGATGTAATATTTAGATTCTTATTTAATGTATTTTGGATCCATTTAATATTTTTGAGTTTATTAAACGTGTTAGATTAATGGTATTTTGTCAAAATTTTGAAAGATTTCGATTTGACATTCCACACTTGAGGTGCGCTGGTTGGCGCTAGAGAGGCGCGGTTTCTAGAATGGGTGCGTTCGAGGAGTGCTCGAGTGTGAGACAAGTATATGAGGCACGCAGGTTAGGGTTTTGGGGTTTTTCGCATGCAGAGCTGGGAGAGGAGAGAGAGGAGAAGGAAGAGAGAGAAGGTGATATATCTTTTAAATCCAAATCTAACTTTGTATAAGATTAAAACATAGTATTAAGTAAGCGAATCCTTAATCTATTTTTGTATTTGGCGATTTTTGTGTGCATTTTGGAGATTTTCTTTACATGCAATTATTTTATATCACTCCATCCATTTATTGTGTACATGTATGTGTATTTTACCAATTGTTCGATGGTTTTATACGAAAGTTGTAATTTTGGTGGGTTTTGTTGTTTATGAAAACTCGAAATGGTATATATATATATTTATGTATCAGTATGTTACGGAACCATGAATCAGTCCTTACATCAATCTATATGCATGTTGCCAAGTCACTACGTGGACCTTGCTGGTTCAATACCCAAGGATTGGATATGTGTGATCTGAGATATGCGGCGTTTGGTACCATTCCCGGACGGGAGGACGTATGTGATATGTTGTCTCCCTTCTATTGGTAGGAATGTTGAGATTTATTGTAATTGACCTACCCAACTGTGTATTTAAATGAGAACTATCATAAGAAATTAATAAAAAATAATATATACAACTAAATTTGATGTTGCACCTAAAGTCGCGATTGGTAAAATATAATGAGGAAGTTTTAAATCCGTGAGAGATAAGGCATATAGATGGCCTTGAGCTACTGACCTAGAACACAATTGAGCCTTGAGTTCTTTGCCTACAATGCTTCCGATAAAGTTAAGGTTACCGGACGGGGGTAACCATTCCTCAAGTTGATCTAATAATATTTGATGTTTTGATTTCGTGTATACTTTATATTTTTGTATGGATTTACATTAGACTGTGATTTGATATACGTGGATTAACCCACAGATTGAGCGATAGGAATGTAGTGTACGTATGGATATGTGTTAAGTCCAGAATATGATTTGATCATATGTTTTGGTTCTAGTTTCCTTTGATTTTTACATATGAGATTATAAGTTTTAAATTCGGATGATGGTATATGTCCTATACGAATGTGATGATGGTTACGACTTATAAAATGCGACATTAGATCACGATATACTATGATACGATATGATATTATCTATGAGATTTGATAGGATCGTGATTTATTATGATTATATCCCAGATGGATGATTTGATACGGACGATAATTTAGTACGAGATTATTCATTAATTTTTAGAGATTTTATGAACATCGTGATTTGTTTTACACAATTGTTACATGAAATCCCTTCCCTTTGATTTATATGTGTTATTTTATATATAATGATGATACTTATTAAGTTTCAAACTCGCGTTTCATATTTTATCCCTTCAAACTAATAGCTTGAATACGCTTGCGGAAGTTTGAACATGATTTGACGCAGCATATATCTATGGTGAGTAGAAATATTTGTGTTGGTTATATTCTAGATTTTGTCGACCTACCATCTGTGTACAACACCATCCTATGCCGGCCATGTCTTGCGACGTTCAGAGCCATCACTTCGATACCACACTAAAAAATAAAATTTCTAACAGTATGCGATATTGACAAAGACTAGAAGACTAGAAGTGCTTTCCCATTTCTTAGCTAAGTTTGGAGGCAAATATTTATCATTCTTCAAGGCTCTGAGGGGATGAGGACGAATGGGTTCCAGTGGATGGAGGAGTGTCAGCCCGCCTTCGATGAACTAAATCAATACTTGGCCAATCTACTATTGTTGACGTCACCAAGAGATAGAGAAGAGCTATACTTCTACTAGGCGGTATTAGAGGCGGCTCTTAGCTCGGTTTTGATATGCCAGGATTTTGACGTACATCGGCCGGTCTACTATGTTAGTAAAACGTTAACCGATGCTGAAACTTGCTACCTACACGTCGAGAAGCTCGCTCTGGCGCTCGTCTACTTGGCCAGGAATTTGAGACCATATTTTCAGGCTCATCGTGTAGTCGTCTTGACCGACCAGCCGTTGAAGGGAATCCTTTAAAAGCTTGATGTTTCGGGATGACTGGTTAAATGGGCTATCGAATTAGGAGAGTTTGACATTGAGTTTCGACCCAAACCAGCCATCAAAGGGTAGGCACTAGCCGACTTCATTGTCGAAACCACGACTCCAATCATCGACGAACACCATGCTGTGAACACATATCATCACCCAGAAGAGCCAGATTAGATCCCAATGTGGACGGCTCGTCTACTGATTCAGGCAGCGGGGTTGGAGTGGTCCTGAGGACCCTAAACGGGTTTGAGGTGAAATACTCCTTAAAACTCAACTTTTCGGCCACCAACAATATTGTAAAATATGAAGCCCTGCTAGTTGGATTGCGACTAGCCAAAGATTACTTAGCTAAGTGCTTGATCATCTACGACAACTTAGAACTAGTCATCAAGCAGATCAACAGAAACTTTAAAACATGCAACCCTCCCTTGGCCAAATACTTGGCTAAAGTGAAGAGCACAATCTTGAGGTTTAACAAGCTTGACCTAGTCCACGTCCCTAGGGTCAAAAACTGAAAGACCGACTAGCTTACTAGAGCGGCGGCGGCCAAAAAACTGGTACAGTACTTGAAGGATATGTGGGAGGTCTTAAGCGCTCTCAACACAGAGGAATAGGAAACGATTCAGGTCTCAAACTACGAGAATTCGATGTCGTCCTACTCGAGGTACCTCAAGAATAGAACCCTTCCAGAGAACGCAGACAAAACCAAGTGGATCAAAAAAATGGACGACTAGTACACTATAGTCGATAGAAGATTATACCGCCGATGATACTTGATTCCATACCTCCGGTGCCTTAATCCTGAGGAGATTAACTACGCATTGAGCGAAGTTCACCTAGGGATCTATGGTAAAAACCTAGCGTTCAAGGTTAAACGTCAAGAATATTATTGGCCAATGATGAAAAAGGATGCATTGAAATTTGTAAAAAGGTGTGAGAATTGCCATCTTCATGGCAATCTCCACCACTAACCGCCCATGACGTTGAGAGCCCTCTAGGCACCTTGGCCATTCACACAATGGGGGCTCGATATTCTCGGCCTATTTTTCATTGCAACTAGCCAATAGAAATTTATCATCGCAGGTATAGACTATTTCACTAAATGAGTTGCAGCCATCCCACTAGCCAAGCTCACCGACCATAATGCCATGAAATTCGTCCACAAGAGCATAATAAGTAGATCTGGCATTCCTGAGGTCATCGTGACCGACAACGGAACCCAATTCTCAGAGAAGTGCTTCATCAAATATTGCACCAGTTTAGGTATCAAATTGGTTTACACTTTGGTAGCGTACTCCCAAGCAAACGGGTAGGTAGAAGTCACCAATCGGACACTACTGTACGGTATGAAGATCAAGTTGGAGGATGCAGGGGGCTCTTGGGTTGACAAATTGCCCTTTGTGCTATGGTTTTACCAGATAACTCCTAAGGAACCAACACGTGAGACACCTTTCAACCTCTGCTATGGGACTGAGGCTGTGATCCGTGTTAAGATCGAGCTTTCAAGTCTTAGGGTCGAAAAGTTTGACCCACTAGGCAACTCCCAAAAGATTAGGGAACACTTAGACTTGCTAGAAGAAGCTCGCGACGTAGCCAGAATGTGCATAATCGCTTATTAACAATGAATCGCCCGCTATTACAATAAGAAAGTAAAAGCGCGATAATTTAAAATTGGAGACCTGGTCTTGCTGAGCATAAAGAACACAGACAAGACAGCCAATCGGAACAGGCTCTCAATGAATTGGGAAGGCTCGTTCTTTGTCTCAGCTGTTCTGTAGAACGGAGGATGCAAACTCCAAACCCAAAATGATAAGTTGGTTCCACAGACGTGGAACACGATCCACTTGAAGCGTTACTTCAAATGAAGGCCCAAGTAGGTCATGTATATGATTATCAATCTGCTTGTAATAAATGTTCATATATTAATAAAGTATACTTTTCCTTTTTACATGTCGTTATGCCTATGTTTTTCTCTTTTCTATATGTATGCTTGCGTGTAGGTTGCATGAATATAAATGATCTAGACCACCCCTAAGTCAAGTGGGTTTTCACCTGCTTGCATTTAAACCTTGGTCACATACTAAGCGGCCCGTAAACGGTCGAATTAAACCTTAGTCCTATACCAAGGGTCAGTAAGAAGTCGGATTAAACCTTGGTCCCATACCAAGCGGCCCGTAAGCGGTTGAATTAAACCTTGGTATCATGCCAAGCGGCCCATAAGCGGTCGAATTAAACCTTGGTCCCACACCAAGCGGCACGTAAGCGGTCGAACTAAACCTTAATTCCATCCCAAGTGGCCCATTTGCGGTTGAATACAAAACCTTATGGGGATTAAATGGCACGTGTGACAATCTCCTTCAGCAGGAGATAGCACAGTCAGTCTACAACAATCGATAAATCGGGGCAAAATATGAGGGAACAAACGCTCCAGCAAAAGGTAGGCCGCCCGGAATGATAACCTGGGCACCGCCGCTTGATGTAAAAGACACAATCCAACTAGAAAAGAGTATGTTCATAAGCAAGAAGTTTATACAGCGCCATGTATACAAGGAGTTATCATGACTCATCCTAGTGGCTCCTCGAGGATGAAGGATCAGCCGGAGGAGCTGGGGCACATTCAGGCTATGACTAATTGGATATCCAACTAGCTCCGCTCGGTGAGAGCATCCGGCGTTGCTCGAATCTAGAAAGCCGATTGGAAAATGTGGATCCGCCAGGAAAACTATCCACCGGCTGAAGTCTATCCCAGACTGAAACCGCTCCTCCAGGGCAGGAGCAACCTTATAGGGGCGAAGCCTTATCCTTAGCTCGCCTTTAAGAGTCACGATCCTTTCCATGGCTTGAGCGTGGGAATGAGAGACCACCTGTAGCCTGGCTTCAGACTTTGTTAGGGCATGGTCAAGATAATTGGCTCACGCCTAGCACTGCAATGCCTCCCCAACCACTGCATTGATGTGACATTTCATGTCTTCTGCCACGAAATCGGCCTTTTTTTGCATCATATAGGCGATCTTGTCTCCTTATGAGATAGGAACTCATCTAACTCACGGGACCTTCCTACTAGTGAAAAAGTGAAAAAAGGAGTCAACAAGTGAAAACTGTAAATGGTTAACTATGCAACTATGCGACTAAGTAGGCAAACTTGATGAGAGGAGCCAGCAGGCCCCTGGGATGGAGTAGCTCTCGTGACACCCTAAGGGTAGAAAGGTGGGAGGCCTAGATGATTCCACTCCACATCCGCATCCACATTAGTGGAGTCCCCCTACTGCTCTTAGACCGCGTCGTCCCGTCGCTACTCTCCTCGTTAGAGGAGGCTCTCGGCATAGGAGGAGGACACGCCTCTCTCCCGAAGCTACGCAAAGTGGAAATATCGGTCATATTCTCCTCAGCCATGATAAAGGTAGGGAGACAATGGAGCAAAGCAATGAAGCGAATTGTAGGGGACGTCGCGATTATATAGGCAAAATTTCCTACCTAAAATGGCATCGCAATGGGGTTTGAAGGGTCACATCATTTTGTTCCAAAAGCGACATGAGTCTTTACCCGATCGAACTTGAAGCACACAAGGATTGATGCCACATCTTTCAAATGGCCGTATTGCGCCAAAGCTCTGTTGACCGATAAGTCTAGTGCGAGCAATGTTTTAGACGGCTGGTTAGGAAAAAGAAAAAGGGAAAAAGTGAGGAAAACAGGACAAAGATGTAGTACTCAAAGCATTGATGAAATGACCTTTTCATTAATAAAGTTCTATTCACAATTACAATGTAGAAGAACAAAATACAAAGTCCAAGTTTAGGACGTGGGACCACTAGGAGGGTGAGGCTCTCCTCCGGCATGGGAGTAGTCCACTAAGTCCTCAAGAACCACTGTCGTGCTATTTAATGGATCGAGAACGCCCATGAGGAAGTCGAGCAGTACCAAGGTGACAATCACCGCTGCAGGTCGGCGCCCTCCAAAACTCTCGGCCAACCAATGCTCACCTCCTTTGGCATAGGCTGATTGTTATCTCGGCCCTCAGCGCACGACTCTCCCGGAAAGTTTCTGGCACGCAGCACCCGGCAGTAGCAGAGCTCTAAAGCTCCTAACCTCCTCTCAACTCCAACTCGGTCTTGAGGGTGGCATTTTCCTCTTGGAATCTTAGGACTGCTAGCGTGCGATCGTCTCCTCTCTGCCCAGGCTTCGGTGGCGAGGCAACGAGTGACTTAGGGCCTCCACCATCCAGAATTTCCTCCTCCTTTCCACAATCATCCCATTCTATCGCAAAACCCTTCAACATTGCGCCAACGACCTTCAGTCTCGCAATCCCAACAAAACAAGAAATAAGAGATAAGTCAATCCCAATGGCGAATTAAGAGTTAAGCTCTCTCAAAGACTTACGGCTAAAACTTGTTTTCTTAACGGTCCTTGTGACTGAAATCAGAATGGGGGTCCCGTGATGGATCGGTCAGGAAGGCGAGTGTGGCAATTATGGGCCGACCCTAAAGTGAAGTCCTTACTCCTATGCGTTCTAGCTCCACGAAGGGACCTCCCACCGGAGTAACTCGGCGCCCATGGCCTTAGGGAGCAAAGTGACGGTGAGACTAACCCCACTAATCTCTACCGCTCAGAGGAGGCCAAAGGCTATCCCCACCGGCCCCTCGGCATGACCCTGTCCTGGCACATTGAATCACCAAGAACGATGGTGCAATGACGAGCCCTCTGGCAAGTAACTCCTTAATGACTCCCATTTGAAGAGATAGGAGCCCACCTCAAAATGCTCACCAACTCCAATCAATCGTCCTTCCATGAATCGCCCCGAGAGAGGACAAGGAAGAAGCCGCAATGCGCCTTTCTTCCTAAGGTCGGCCGAGAACGCCAATGGCGAAAGCCCCATCCTTCCTCTTAGGTCAGTGATTGTGAGCTTGCAAAGGGAGTT
>BSYO01000010.1:7761615-7777278 GCA_033239525.1 Nepenthes gracilis
AGCGGAGGTCGGTATGGCTCCGGCTGACGCCAGCCGGCCGCCCGGGAGGAGAGCTACGCGAGTGCATCGCGCCAGGTCAGCTGTGGGTGGACTTGAGGCAGACATCACGCATCAAGGCGAGGTCGCCCGATCAAAGGAAGAGGAAGAGATCGCCAAGACTCGACAACAAACGCCTTCTGATAGAGTCGGGCCACTGAGAGTGCGAGGTTTGATACTCTGATGGGCCTTTCACGAGGTCAGCGACCGCATCCCACGTTGGAGGCTCAATATCGACGTGTCAGCGGCTGCTGCGTCGTTGTTCCCGACTTCGTGTGAGCTTATAAATCAGCGAAAACCGCGCGGGCGCCAAGGTGAAGGAAGACTGGCAGGAGAGCCCCGAGACACCAGGTGGTCCGCCACCTCAGCCTTTCGCATTCCTCGCTTTTGGGATCGCATTTAAATCGCACCATACTCGTGAGCAATAAAACGGGTGATCTTTGTCTGTAGCGGTGCACGCTTTACCGCTCGTTTATCGCTTCGCGTGGGTTGCCGCTGGCGGCCTAGCTTGGTCGGGTCGCCGAATCGTTGCTTGGTCAAAGGTCGAGGAGCTTAGCCTCTGTGCTTGGCAGTGGTCGATTAACCACCTCAAGGATCTGCCGGAACTTGGGCGTTAGTGCGGGTATGAGCGCTCCTGCTATTTGCTTGATTACGCAATTCCCTTCATGTAGAAAGTCAAGGCAAGGGGGTAGCTAACCCTGGCTTGGGTTATCCGCTTAAGGAGTGAGATTCAAGTCGGGCAAAGTGTCAGAAGAACTGCACTGGGCATGCGCCGTTTCAAGATTGGCTGCCAAATGTTGGAGAAGGAGTGCTTCTTCTTCGACTGCCGGGGCTGAATGAGCCGTTGCCGCTCCCCCGAAAAGAGGTCGCTGCATGTGCCACTACTTCAAGGTTTTTAGATCGCCACGCCACTTTGACACCAAGGTTTAGTACGACGCATCTGGCCGCTTCTATGACCGAGGTTTCGCATCAGCTGCCGGCCACTGACGACTTCAAGGTTTAAGACCGGGCCATGGGCTGCACTGGATAATTGTGGCTTTGACTACTACGGGCCACCTAGATGACTAGGGTTTAAGACTGCATGGCCACCCGATGACTGTGGTTTCAGACCACTTTTCGGGGCCACCCAGATGACTAGGTTTACCCAGGTGACACCCTCCCCACTTAGGGGCAAATACCAGGTCGGATTGATACCGCAAAGAAATACAATTCATGTGCCCTAAAATTTGCGCATAAGTAAATTCTTATTTTTCCGAAGTAAAGACAAGCATACGAATGAATGCACGGATCGGAAAGTTAGCGTACTGGGTTCCTATTTCGAAGTAGCGTTGTGGGTCAGTGCCCACGCTCGGTGGGGACCAACTTCCCACCCCGGTTCCGAGCTTGTACGCCCCATCAAGGCAGATGCGAGAGACAAGAAAAGGTCCCTCCTACTGAGAGCTTGTTCCACGCTTAGCTTCGCTCAGGCCTCGATGCTCGCAGACCAAGTCCTCAACGCTTTCAACTCGCTCAGCCTTCACTTTCTATTAGAAAATGGGTAACCTTGCCGTACGTTACCGTCTCAGACTTAGCCGGGCGTTGGCCACGGCTTCCTCCAACAAGTCCAAGTGCTCACCGATTTTCCGGGAGTTCAGCCTGCGGGTCAAGGACTCCACCCCGAGACTTGGGAGCCTGATTTCTGACTGGGATTACTGCCCAAATTCCGTAATGTAGGTCAAGGGTGTCTCTGTCGATTCTTTCTGGGTCATATGAGATAAGACCAGGATCTACTGGGAGCCTGCCACCTGGGTGAGCCCTGCCGGCCCTCCAATCTAGTTTTTAACCCGTGAGCAAGCCAGACGGCCAGGACTCCACTGCCTGTGTCAGTCTGGGTATGCTACCGAAGCGTGGGACCAGCCATTCCAAGGCCGGTACAATACTGTGAAGCGCTTCTCGAAAACTGGTCCACAGCCGGCCACTACGACTCGGACGCAGACTGGGCAGACAATGCCCCGGCGAAGGAATTCCGCAGCATCAGTTCTGTGGATTTTGGCAGCTGGGCAAATTTCCATCACATTTAGTGAAAGAGGTCAATGTCAAGTATGACGATTTTTCTGTCTCCAAGTGCATAACTTAAAATGCAGCCGAGAATGTCGAGCTCCCTCTATCACATGGGATAGCTACGGGGCCCTGGTGATTCCCAGCCCGCTTGACGGCCTGGGACAAAGCGGAGGTCGCTATGAAGTCGCGCTTTCTCTACATTTCTTTACAAACCTGCGCTGCCCTTTTCTACTGAGGGCCGTAGTAGCCCCGCCGCATGACTTTGAAGGCTGTTCTTCCCGCCTACGTGCGATCCACGTGATCTCAAGGTGAATCTCGCCTGGGCCAGTAGTTCCGTCTCCGGGATAGATACAGAGATACGGAGTCAGTATCCGCGGCGATATAGCCGCCATCAATCGCCGTACTACTCTGGGCCGCTCTTTTAATCCGCTGGCCTTTTTCGCCCGAGCGATCCGTCTGGCCAGAGCGATGGTGCGGAGTCATCCGCTGCCTCCAAATCTCGCATGGCCTCCTGCTTCTATGCTAGAGCCGCCTGCACTTCTCCCCGCATGCCCCCGACACGTTTCCGTGTTCTCGGCAACCGCCGCTTCTTAGCCACCGGCCCGCTTTCTAATTTTCTGCTCGAACGGAACCGTGGTCACCAATAAGCCCTCGATAGTTCCTTTGCCTTTGCTGTACTGCCAAGGAAGGGTTGTTTGCTTGCCCTACAATTGGCCGGGATATTAACTCACGGAGTCGCCGCGATCGCCAACCCAGCACTCAATCGCGAAGCCAGTAGGCTTCGCACTACCGACGCTGGTTGTCATTGGGAAATCAAGTTTTAGGGAGTACTTGATCTCGTATCCATCAGGTCGTCAGATTACTTCCGCCCACTGCCACTGGGCCCGCTGATGATCCGCCCACGTGAGCGCCATTCTCGGGCCCCACCGGTCAAGCTTCTGCTTGTGGGCTGCTCTTTCGATCGGGGTCGTGGTCTCGACGATGAAGTCACCGCACACCGTGCTTACGTATGGTCTGGGCTCAACTCGGCGTCAACTCGCCCTAATTCATCGCCATTTTACTAATCAGCCTAAACGCTTCAAGCCGGAGTATGCCTTTATACCGGGATCCGGTATGACTACTATCCCGCACTAAAATATGGTCTTTCAATTTCGCTAATACTGGCAGAAGGGCTACCGCCATTTTTTCACAAGGCGGGTAGCGAAGCTTCGGGCCGGGTCGTTGTTTTGCTCACGAAGAGGACCTATTGTTGATACTTCCACTTCGCGACGAGGATCGAGCCGGTGGATGCCTCCGACATCACAAGTAAAGGTATTACCCTCTCCATTTGGCGACGCTAAGAACGGTGGGTCGCCAGATACCGCTAACTCGTCAAGGCGGTCTGCAATAACCGCCCATCTAACTGCTAGATTTTTGTTTCCTGCTTTAAAGAAGCGGGTCGTATTTGCCCTGGGATTTCGCGAGGAAGCTGGACAAAAACGCACCACGCCTACCAACCGGACGCCTTTTACGCTTCTGGGTGCCATGTCAGCTCAGGGCCTTAATCTTCCTTGGTTTGCCTCGATCCTCGCCTCGAGAGACGATGAAACCCAAGAACTTCCCAGGTTACTACTGAAAACACACTGGGCCGATTTAACTTCATTCGTCATGAGCACCCCAAATGACTTCTCCAGTCACGACGTTGGTCGCCCGTGATCAGCTTTCTCTGACGAGCACATGTCAGCGACGAGACCTCCACGTTGCGACCGATCTCGCTTCGAACATCTTGTTCACCAAAGGCCCGATAAGGGCTCCAAGATTCTTAACCCGGGCGGCATGACCCTATAGCAATAGGAAAGCCCCCGTCCGCTATGAACGCGCCTCGCCTTTCCTGACTCATTCGACCCCATTGTGAAACAATAAGCTGGCTCCGATGCAGCTTAAGACTTTCGTGTTCGCCGTGGAGTCAACCAATGTGTCAATCCGCTGGCAGCGGAAAGCCGCTTTTCGAGCAGTTTTAAGTTGACGTTGGTAAAATTAAATGACATTCACGATTTTTCGCTGCTCTTTTAACCAGACGACGCTTTGAGAGCTGGGCCTGCAGACCGACGCCCCTAATGAAGCCTCCATGGCCCAAAGAACTTCTTCTACCTCTCCTCTTGACAGGCGATAGTTTTTCGACTGAGGGTTCCTCCGCTTCCGCCCCGACTGCTTTCTTGCCCGATCGAGGCCTGGCTTTGCTGACCATCACTTCAAACAAATCCTGTGCATGTCGCTGGATTCCAAAGGTCTCATGGCTCTTCAGAAGACGCGCGACCGGGCTCATCGCGCAGCGGTCTTGGCGAGTGAGTCGCCAATCCTGACGCACTTGTCTCGGCCTCCCGGGTCCAAGTGGGACCAGATCTCGTGGAGCCACGGGGCCGCGCCTGCTGCAAGGTGGTCTGCCTCATGATCGAAGTTCTCCCGCCATGTCGGGCTCGGCCGCTGGGTAATTCGCCATGTAGCAGTCCGCCTAACGACTCCGATCTCCGATCCGCCCGACGCCGTAGTGGCGCTGGGAATTTCATTTTTAAGACGTGGAATTGACGCGATTGGGCTCTAAATCATTAAGTAGGGCACGCCCGCCTGGGTGATGGCAAGAAACAGAGGGCGGTGTCAACCACTAGAAGCGTTAGCATGCGACTCGGTCGCTTTTCTGCATGTCGCCTGCGCGACTTCCAACAATTGTCCCCAATCCGCACCGCCTCATCATTAAGGCCAGAGTAAAGTTGTCCTTCAAAGAGGTTTTAATTTATCTTTCTTAGGCCTAGTCTAAAGAACGCTGGCCCAAGTAAAGCAAATCTTTAGAGTTTCCATTATCGAGCAAGACTCGCCCACTGTAGTCCGACGTACTCATCCGGAAACGAGGCCGTAGATTACGGTGGGGTCAACACGGGGAGATTACATGGTTCGAAATACAATCACTAAAGCTAATGATGTTTGCTCTTCTTCAAGGTCATTTCTTCCCCTCCCAAAATTGGCCGCTCTCATGGTCATCCTGCCCCCTAGTGTGCCTCCAAGGCTGACGACACACCACCCCTTCGCCTCGCATCCTGCTGGGAGGCTGCCGCCTCTTGCCCTTCTTCGCTGCCGCCCGAGTTCACCTGTGCCCTCGACAAATCTAGTGAGGTGTCCTCTGTGGATCAAGTCCTCAATTTCTAGCACATAGCCTTTACTGAGTGGTCTGGCAGATGGAAGTCACAAGACTTAAACTGATCTTGAGTCCTTCTTCAGCCTTCGCCACTTCAAAAATTTTCTCCGCTGATCTCGCATTAGAACATCGGGAGTGCAGTCTCACAAGGGCGGTGAAGGTGTATGGCCCAGAAGTCTCGTTGCCTGGGGGCCCATCTGCTGCCGCTTCCCAAGTGAGGTGTTCTCGCTACCGTATTTTCTTTTCCCATCACTGTGAACGGCCGAGGGTTTGAATCCGCCTCTCGTGACGCTTTGCCTCTGCCGTCTCCTCTCGTCGTCGCAGGGCCCTTGGATGGATTCCGCCGATAAAGTCCGGCGATTGTATAAGGTGCTTTGAAAAAGTCACCGTAAGCCGGGCCGATGAAGCCGCCCAACTTCATCTCCTCAACATCCTTGAATCCTCCCGCTTCAAATGCACTTGCGATCCAAGAAGGGCCGCGTTGGTCTCCTCTCCCTAAGCCATGGTGTGTGGGAGAGGTGCCACTTGGCCGTTTCCCCTCCCGCCGGCTTCGATGGCGATCACAGAAGAGGTCCGTGGAGTTCACTAAGTCAGCTGATCGTGCCCGGCGGAGACGGTGAAACCAGATTCGCATCTCCTCTCTGTGGTGAGTGGAAAGCAACGCATTATCACAGTTCTCAGCTGCCTCGATTTGGGATGTGGGCGCGAAGTGATCCAGTGGTCAACCGGATCACTCGCCCGATCGGGAGGTTGAGTGGGACGCCATTTTAACTTTTCGACGGAGACGGCTTAAGATTTCAAGAGCTGGGAAGGCGACTCCGGCTCCAAGTCGATGGTGCTTCGCTGCTCGAATACGCTTGCTCGTGATTTGATCCACTCGTGGTCGCGACGAAAAGGGCTGGGTCGAGCCCTCGAGTCGAGAAATTCTCAACTCCGTCTCGGCCCTCTTGCTATTCAGCAGCTTGGCCGACCGGCCGCCACCAAGAACTGAAACGAGGCTCGCCTCCCACCTGATGGTCCTTTGCTCGAGAATATCGAGGATTTCTCCTTTCTGGGCTCTCTCAGAAGACGATTCTCCCGAGCGCCTTCCGCCGCCTGCTCGTGAGCGGAGGACTGCCGACGGACGCTCCCGCTTGTGCTCGGGCCGCTTCTTCCTCCTTCCTCCGGCCACCTTTTTTGGTGGCTGGAGCTGGGATGACGGCCGGTGGAGCCACCTATAGCTTGCTGCTCCTCTCAAGGTGACAGAGAGGGGCTTGGAGTGTGCGATTGCTAGGCCTCGCATCTCGTCTTCCACCAGCCACAAAATATGCACACTCACCACATGGCTCTGGCGACTCGTGACATTAGCGATATCCTACGGTCGGGATGAGCTTAGCCGGATCAGTATTCTGCGGGCTCTGCTCACCTATCAGAAGCAGGCGCGACGCAGAGTTAGTGCGAGTTTTGTAGTAGGCTTTGTAGCGCTTCTCACAGGTGGCGCGATGGTCGCGTACTACGGTCAGGCTTGAGCCGAATTCGGATTCGTGAATGAAGCTGATAGGCTTTATTCATAAGTGCGAACCACTGCCTTTGGCTAAAGCAAACAAGGAGTCGGCGTTCACGGCGGGAGTGTCATAGAAATACTCACGGCCTTCGAATCGATACTTGACATGATGGAAGGAACTAAAAAAAAAAAGATAAAAGAGTGATGAGAAAGAGAGAAGAGTGTTTAGCTCCGGATATCGATGAGGAGACGAGGTCCTTATATTATGCGGATGGTGGGAAGGCGGAGAACGGCGTGTATCGGCCCGTTACGTTGCCTTGGGCTGATCGTGCTGAGAACTCAGTGCCCGGGAGCAGGAGTTGATGCTGATTACGGAGTTTACTGAGAAGCGGTCAATCTGAGTTTGTCTTTTAGTTCTTGAAGAGAAGTGAAGGTGTAAGATCTTGGAAAGATCTCGGAAAAGCTCCCTTCTACGTAGGCGTGTGGGTTTCTCTGTACTCAGCAATGCTGAATCATGGGCATGAGTGATCGTTATTTAGACATTGCCCATTTGATTCTTGTCGTGGAAGTGAAATTACAGCTGGCCATTTGCCCGATTCTTGTGATCGGCACGTTTAAGTGCCATTGTCATGTAGCTCCTCATACACGGGAGTGGTGGCCACTCACGAGATGGAGACGGAGTGGCGTTGGTGGCGTGCGAGCCATGCCTGGTGTTGCTTTCACCTCTATTGCGTGTCTCACGTGACCGCGTCGTGCGTTGCGGGTTCAGTTGCCCTTCTCGTCGTGGAGTGCATGTGCCTAGAACTCTTGAGGTGGGGCGTCTTGCCCGCATTGGTAGCCTTCATTTGGACTATGGGCACAGGCCCAGTCGAGCCCATTTTGCGCTAGGAGCGATTTTAGGCGTCTGTAGAGCGGACGGTCGCGTCCCGAGTTATTTGTCGGGAATGTCGGCCGCCTCGTGGAGCGTGGGCGGCGATCGATGGGCCGTGGACCGTAATGGGTATTTATTACTGTTACCATCACGGGGCCAACAAGCGTCAGCCCAAGAGTTGATAGATTTTTAAGTAGTTAGCGCTGGACGATCAGCCTTGGCGTTGGCCGTCGGCGCCTTCAATTCTGAAGCTGCTTCATGGTGGCCGTCGAGGCGTTATTTGGCCTTGCGGGGCAGTTGGCAAAACATAAACCGTGGCCCGTTTTAGTGTCTGCCAGTTGGATTTATATTTTACAAAGTCATGCTGTATGTTCGAAGTTTATTTTTGCATGTTTTAAAATTATTTTCCGTACCTAATTTAATCTTTGCATTATGTTAAATGAACTTTGAGCAAGTTTAAATAATAAATGTTGTGAGGGGATGGTTTCGCATTAATTGAGTAAAGAAATGGTCTTTTTGCTTATAAGCGAGAAAACTTCTATTTTCTATCGAGACGCCTTTCTAATAACACGGACTGGGCTAGCAATTAAACATTTTCCATGTCTTTAATATACCTGGGGTATGAATTCGTATCAGTGTTTTTAATATAACTGTATTAAATTATTTTATGTATTTTTTCAAAGCGGATAATTTATTGAATGGAAACAAGTCGGACTAAAAATTTCACAATATTATGTATGACAAATTATATCAAAAAAATGTGTGATTTTTCAATAGGAATCAATTCGAGATATTTAAGAAGGGAATATCTCTTATTACTTAAGTAATTATTGATTTGATAAATGTGTAGAAATACTCTTATAATATTCTTAGACAATATATTGCTAATGTAATGTGTTTATTTTTATAGTAAATATGTGAATGAGATGTTATATTACTGAGTGTGTATTAATAGTAGCTTAATAGCATATCACTAACACAATTTTAACCATTTTGGTATCAGTTCTAAATTTCTACGGCCTAACTTAATTTCCATTAGTTTTCTTTAGAATTTGATGTAGTTCCCTTTAAATAGTTAAAATAATTAAAAAAATGATAGAGGACAGATATTGAAATAATATTTCAGTATAATACTTTAATTTTAATTATTTATATTATAAGAATGATTTTAATTATCGAAAAAATTAAAAAAAAATATCACGACAAAATTCATTTTAGCGCTAATAATAGTTAAAGCTGCACGTTCGCTTATCCTTCATGGTTCCTGCGGTTGATATTTACATTTAAAAAATGAGATAAATAAAAACCTGTGGCGTCGCGGACTCGGGCAGAGACCTTCAGTGTATTGAACTGGCGATAACCAACTGCACCACGACACCGCCTGACGACCATTTCGAAATACATTGTTATGTGATTATATTTAAACCAAGTGCTTTCAACTCAACGGACTCGTAAAGTCAATTGAAGGAAAAAAACAAAGCAATTCTTGCGGCTTAAAATCGGATCACAATGAAACGACTGTCAAACTGGTATCGAGCATTATCCAAGCCATCTTTTAAATTTGATTATTAGATTAAAAAATTAATAGTTTAAATTTATTATTAAAATAATATTATTTAAATAATTGTTATTATATTTTTATATACTAAATTTAATATTTAATATATATTAACATTGTAAAAATATAAAATATAATTATTTTACTAAGTTTTTTTAAATTTTAGCTATTTAATTTTAATCAAATAGCGGATAAATGTTATAATAGGTTTCCTAACCCTTGTTGTCAGAAGGCGGTGGTGAAAAATCTTTGATTTTTGATTGTTTTCTTTACACACATATATAATTTATTTTAGCCCAAATAAAATATATAATTATTTTTGACCTTCAAAAGAATTTAACTTCCCTCCTCTTTTTCTATTTTCTCGTCCAAACCGTCTCGTTATCAAAATGAAAGCTTTCCTCGATCCATATATATAATTAAATTTAAAACCTACACAAATATATATATATATATATATATATAAATTAAATAAAAATATTAGATAATAATAACTAAATATAGATAAAAATATAATAATTAGTGCTCTTGACACTCTTAGCTACTCATTAATAAATTCTTAGCATTGCAAAACAAAAACAGATGAGCATTGAAAATTAAAAATTAAAAATTTTATTTTCATGTATTATAATTGTATTTAGTAGATAAAAAAGCCTTATAAATGGTCCTAGTGGATGAGTTATATAGAGAGGAAATTCTAACAATGTTACCATAGAAATTTCTAATTATTTTAAATATAAGTCAATCTATACTAATATTTAAAAATTAATAGGATAAATATTAAATATTAAAAATTATAAATTAAGTTATGTTGAATTTATCATTAAGAAAGTTTAAATGTATATTTATTTTATCTCAATCTATTAAATATTAATATACAAGCTGTTGGGTTAGATTAAGGTCACGTCATGGGTAGAAAATCTTGACTGGGAAGTAGGTGTAAGGAGGCGGGAATGATCATAGCGATCAGAGAAGATCTCGGAATAGCGGTGCGGGAACGCAGGGATTTGGGCTTGAGAACCCTCGTAGTTTTGAAGTCAGTGGACCCGATAAAGCGAGACTATAATGCGTCAAGGTGCCCGAAATTTCATTTAACAAACACGCAAAGCGCGTGAAACGCAGCAGCTACGGCTGGGGTGACACGCCGATGCGTCGCCGTCGACATTCTGGCAAAAGCATTCGCGTACCTCGATACAGCGACACCTGACATTGCGAGGGGCGTGTCATGTAGTGGCATTTAACACCGATGGCCCAGCGGCATTATTTTACTTCTCCATCTTCACGAAGCCGTGAGGGAGAGGAGACCAACTCTTCCGAAAACTATTGAGGCTTTCGTAATTTTCCCGAAACGAAAAGAGCTGAGACTCTCACAGAGAAAAGCCTTCAGTAATATCTTTATCTCTTTGTAATTCAAGCTATTTCAAGCCCTTTGTGTTAACTCTTGTAAACTTCGTGAAGTGAAGTATTTCCGAGGCCGGGCCTCGTGGTTTCCTTCTCATTCGAGAGAAGGTTTCCACGTAAAACATTGTGTTGATCTCTCTTCCCTCTCACTCAATCTTCATCATTTGTGTTGCTCGGACAAAAATCGAGACGCAACATTGGCGCCCCGTCTGTGTGAGGACAAAATTGACTTCTCACCTTCTTAGATCACGTTTAACCACCACGTCCACGGCATTTACTTCAGCGTCTGCCATGTTGACACGGGCCTTGACAGCGCACCGCCCGAGCCACTACCGACACGGCCCGGGGAGATTTTGGAAGAAGCCCCGTGCGGCATGAGCCATCGGTCCATTCGTAAGGGGATTTGGCGACGAAAATGGGCAACGTATCAAGGCCGTCTTCGCCCTGCGCGAAGGCGAGAGAGCGAGGCGCCTTGAGGCTCCCGAGCGAGAAACATCAGCTTGGAGGGAAGGAGGCGCAGCGGTCAGGCACCACGCCGGCGAGGGCCACGGGAGCCGGGTGGCCTCGAGTAGCAGAGTTAAATTTGTGAATTTAAATATAATATAAATTAAAAGATATATTTTTATGTAAATTAAATTCAGAAAACTTTCAGTAAGAAGAAAAAGATATTAAGTATTTGGAAATGAGTTTAAGTGAGAATATTGAGATTGAAGGTTTGTTTTGGTTATTATTAAAGGATGTAAGTGACTAGTGGCATGTACTATATGCTTGCCCTTTTTTTTTCCCTCTCAAGATCTTTTCTTATTTAGGGATAACAATATTATATTCTTACTCTATTTTTTTAGATTGGACATGACAATTCATTTGAGGAGTTACACTAGTTGAAGATCCAATCATAACTCAAGTTTATAATCGTTCAAATTTTATTACTCGTCATTTAGTAGTTATAATTGCATATTTATTACATTCTTTTATTTAACTAGGTTATGTGGTTTGTGAAGTTGTCTTCTTTAATCTTCTATTAGAAGTAAATTAGTTGGCTTTTTTGTATTCTTACCAATTCAGTTATTCAATTGTTTAGCGGATTAGATGCCTAGATAGATTCCTGACTCTCTTTCACTCCAAGTCTAACAACTCAATCATTTTATATTTCTCTATGAGTGTTCCATCGGCGGGCTCTATTTTTCACTTGGTCGGGTTGATCTTATTTGATACCCTATCAAACACTAGCCTCCTGTGTTCGGATGTTGAATTTAAACTTTGAGTATATTGGAATAGAAACAGAGCTGCGTGATTGGCAAATTGTTTTGAATGCACCTTTTCAAAAGATTCTCAATCAATACTTACTGATGATTGATTGATTTTGTTAATCAAAATCCAATCTTCTACTTTATTGACCAAGATTATTTGACCATTTGACTGTCTTAAATAGCCTCAAGACACTTTATTTTGCTACATTTTTTTTGGCTATAAATAGGAAACTTCTCCTGTTTGATCTTTAACAAAAGTACTTGCCTTAATATTCGATGGACTCTTGTTTAATCTTTTACTAAGTCTCATACCTTAATATCTGATGGAGTTCTCATTCGTTAAATCTAAAAGGGATTTACTTTAGTGCTTTCACGCTCCTCCAAGGCCATTCATGAAGTTTGTCTTGGTTAGCCTCTTTATAAAACTATATTAAGTTTTCTGTCTTATGTAATACCTAATAATATGTGGTGATCCTCTTTTTAAGTCTCCCTCCCAATGTACCCTTCCGTTCTGTGTATCACATCAGAGGCATAGAGTGCTCAGAGAATCAACTAGTTCACTGTTTCTCAATTCTTATTCAGTGACATGCTTTTTAATTCTACATGACATAGCCGATTGACTGGATGTTATCTTTCAAGTGAATGGCGGTGACATCCATTGTATTTTTCTTCATTCTACGATTATTTGAGCTAGATGACTAAGGTGTTTACCTCATAAGAAATATCTTGTATGTGAATAAAAAAATTTATTTTTCATATTCAGATAGTAATTCTTAATCTATTCTTTCCATTGGACTTATAGCTTACCCATATGAGATTGTAAGTTGTTGAAAATTTAGATTAATAAAACTATTTGAATTGAGAAAAAAATCTTTTGTTATTAACCTTGATACCACAGTATTTTTTGAGTTCTTATTTGGTAAAAAGTCATTCATTTGGCATGTGAACATCTTTATATTTAATAATTGATTTCTAACAGTTTGATTATTAGACAATTAAACTTGGACCGATTGGGAATGTTAATTGTACGTTAAATTATTTAGGCCAATAAATCTGTTTCTGGGATAAGCCTAGCAACTTTTTAAGAGTAGTTACCTACTTTGGATAATGATATCAAAAGTCATCATTTAATTTGTGACAGAATGACTTGTTTTGCAATGCCGTTAATGTCATAGCAGGCGACTTGAAAAGTGACCCTTTTTTAGCACCTTAAAACATGGCGTTTAGGTTTAAGAGAAGGGGTAGACACATGCCATTACTTAAGCATTGTATCATTTGGATTAGCATTGATATTCACCAGCACTTCATTTTCTAATTCAGTTGCTCTTTTAAATTTTAATGTCTCTTTAATTACTTCAAACCTAATTGTGATTTCGTCTAGGCTTTATATTTGAACACAAAATTTTGAATCCTTCACCTGTCGGCTTTCAATGGCTCCACAAAGTATTTTAAAGAGGCATCACGAATATTGCTTCATACATTTGTACTGGATCATATACTAAATATTTATGACCACAGTGTGGTATTCATCCACTATTCCATTTCGGGTTTTATCACTGATGTAAGAGCTTACTCTCTAAAGAATGACTTTATAGCCACCTACGAATTTATTTTTATTAGAAGGTGTCAAAATAATGCGACTAAATTTAGGTAGCATTTCCACTTGAAAACTATTGAATATATTGACCGTTGTGATGCATCACGGAGTGGGTTCGAGCGAGTCGGGTTGAATTGATCCATCAGTTAAGTGCTGTCCTTTGAGCCGGAATCCACGCCTACAAGCGAATAAGAGATCAAGTGGCAGAGTGAGATTTTGTCATAAAAGAAATCTTTGATCTTTCCCGAGTTAGTAAACGGCTTTGAGAATAAGAAGGTGAATGCAAATATCTGAAGATGAATGTCGGCCGTGGGATTTGAGAATGATGGTGGGAGGTGTACTTGTAGAGAGAGTGGCTTTGGTTGTGGATACTTGTGAAGCGGTTTTCTCTAAATCTTGAGCTCATGAGGAACTAGTAATAGTGTGAAGGCATTGGGATGTTTGAGCTTAGAGAGTTTGCATTCAGCAGGTATGCCGGAGGGCGTGTTCGTAGGTGCGTCTCCATGGTCTTTCTTCGAAGTGGGCTCCGTTACCGTTCCTGGGTGGCGAGGCAGATACACGCCTTCTATAGGGATCATTGCCTTTCCCGACGTAGGTCGCGAGTGCGTTACGGGTTGCGATGGATGGAAAGATTTCCTTTCTTGCGTGGAGATACAGCGCGGAAATGGCCGTTAGAATGTCCTGCGAGGATCGTGCGTTGATTTGTGAGCCTTCCTTTTTGGGGATGTGCTCAGGTCCCCGAGAATTTTAGATTCTGAGATGAGATTCAATTATTGTGTAGAGAATTAGGGCAAATGGCAGATTTGGGTCTTGGGAAGGTGCATGGGCTGATTTCGATGCAAGAATTTGCATCCGGCCCACTCGCTATGCTTTTGAATTAATGGCATCGTTAAGCGAGTCCTTACGCGATAAATGGGTTGCTATTGATTCTGATACGTACCCCTCTTAAGCGGTCCCGCTCTTTGACATCCCCATTACCAAGCTATGCTTGTGGTAAGGTCTTTGGCCTCCCGGCATATTCATAAGGATGTGGCCAGGCTGTTTTATCTCCTCGGGTTTGTCAGATTCTCCTTTCTCATTCTGGAGTGATTCCTCTGCTTTTAAGATTCTCACATAGATTTGCCAGCCTTTATTTGCCTTCTAGCATTTAGTGCTTCCGTTTTATCTTTATAAATTGAGGAGCTTTCGATGTTCCCTCGGCATTGCCTTTCCACGATGCACAGTGTGATGTAATGCAGGAACTCAACTCTGCAGCCGGAAAGCTTGCTACAATTGCTAGTTTGGAGCTTAGATGTCGTGCTCTCTCGTACAGTAGTTTTGGAGTCGTGAAGTTTGAAGTGCTTTGGCCTCCTTTTCGTGCGGGATGCCACTTTGGTTTGCCCATTTTTGTGGGAGTGAGTGGTTATCGAGATTTGAATCTGGATCAAAGTCTTTCCACATTCAAATCTAGATAACTTCTTTTTGGGTTGCGACCTTGCCCGCTCTCCTCCTCTTCCCGAGAATGTTGGCGTGAATTGGCCTATCATGTGTAACTTGTAAGAAGGGTGTGAAAAACTTACAGGTTGCTTTACAATCTTCATCTTCGTTGTTGCGGCGTATTTCTTGTATTTATTTTTACTTTCGGATTTCACGGTGACCGTATGGTTTGAATCTAGTGAGTGAAGTGAAAGTGAATGTTGGCCAAATTTAGCCCAGCTATAGCATCTAAATTGGGAGAACGGATGGGAGGTGAGCGTTGATCAGATTCGTTGACCATAATGTTTGAATTTGGAGAACAAAGTCGAAGTGAACATTGATCGAATTTAGTTACCTGGCGTTGGGAATCCAAAGGACGGGTGAAGGCGAACAATGTTGGGTCGTTGACTCTATTGTTAGAATCAGAAGAAGCGGAGTAGAAATGAACATTCTAGGATTAGTTGGTCTGCTTTTTATTAAATTAGGACGGTGGAAAGCGAACATTAGCGTATTCATTGACCCTATCGTTTAGAATCGAAGAATGGAGCAAAGTGAACATTGGTGGATTCATTGACGTAACAATGAATAGGAGAATGGAGTGGGCGAAAATTGACGGTCGTTGACTCCCATCGTTAGAATTTGGGAATGGAGTGATGAACATTGGCCGGTTGTTAGTTTGTAATATTAGAATCGGAGAATGGGCGGAAGTAGGCGTGTCAGATTTGTTGGCCCAGTAACATTATGCGGAGGGTAGGGGTTGAGTTTGTCGCATTGTCCTCGTTATGCCACCGGACGGGCAATCG